>JASDQU010241919.1:187269-203683 GCA_032191745.1 Picea mariana
AACCTTTGTGCTACCAGGCTTTCTTCAAGGGTTGAAATCAATGACAACCAACCTTAATCAACAATATCCCCCTTTGGCATTGATGGAAACACTCTGATGCAATGCTAAAATCATATCACTCATGCTCCCCCTGGAACCATGTCTCTATCTTTTGCATCTTTGTGACCACTGCTTCCCCTGGAACCATGCCTATGTCCTCTGCATCTGTTAAATCTCTCCCCCTTTTTCATCAATGGCAAAGGTATCTTTCCATCTGGGGTTGCTCCCCCTGACTAAATTGTCCTCTTTATGGTGCTTCCTCGTGTACATCTAAGACATATAAGATAAGCATTCAAAATCATTCATTTTGGAGTAGAAATAACTATGAGTCTCTGGCGAAGATACTCAAAGGCTTCCCGTGGAACTGGTTTTGTAAAGATGTCTACCACTTGTACTTTTGTGCCCACATACTCAACTCTGATGTTCTTTTCTGCAACCTGTTCCTGTAGAAAGTGATACTTGATTGGAATGTGCTTTGTCTTGGAGTGCATCATCGGGTTATTTGAGATAGTGATGGTACTTGTATTATCACAATAGATTGGAATGAGCTCATCATACTCAACTTGTATATCTGTCAGATTTTGTTTCATCCAAAGAACCTGTGTACAACATGTTGTTGTTGAAATATACTCTGCCTCGGTTGTAGATAAAGATACTGATGATTGTTTCTTATTTAGCCATGATACTAAACACTCACCTAAGTAGAACGTTGCTCCACTGGTGCTTCATCAGTCATCAATACAACCTGCCCAATCTGCATCTGTGTAGGTAATAAGTGATAGATCATTTTCTTTTGGATACCATAATCCAATCTCTTTTGTTCCTTTGAGATATCTAAAAATCTCATTCACTGCTAATACATGTGATTCCTTTGGTGCTACTTTAAATCGTGTCATATGTCCAACTGCTTGCATTACATCTAGTCTGGATGTTGTCACATATAGTAGGCTACCAATATTTGACCTATATTGCCTCTGATATGTAGACTTTGAATCATCATATTTTTTTAACTTGCAACTGGTTTGCATGGGAGTGATAACTGGTTTGCAATCTTCCGTTCTGAACCTCTTTAGTGTTTCTCTGATATACTTGGTTTGAGAAATAAAAATTCCTTGGTGGCTTTGATGTATCTAAAGTCCCAGAAAGAAGGATAGTTCTCCAAGTAATGACATTTCAAATTCATTCTGCATATCCTTTACAAATTTATGCCTTAACCTGTCATCATCACTACCAAAAATAATATCATCAACATAAACTTCAATTAATAAAAAACTATCTTGACTTACCTTGATGTAGAGGTTGTTGTCTGCACTTCCTTTTCGAAACCCTGTCTGATGTAGATATTTATCCAGTCTAAAGTACCATGCTCTAGGAGCATGTTTTAGACCATACAAGGCCTTCTTTAATTTACACACATAATCTATGTTCTCTAACAACTAAAATCCTTCTGGTTGTTCAATGTAGACTTCTTCAAGTTCCCCATTCAGAAAAGCTAATTTTACGTCCATCTGATACACTTTAATATTTTTGGATCATGCATAAGCTAAAAGCAATCAGATTGCTTCCATTCTGAAAACTGGGGCAAATGTCTCTTCAAAGTTGATTCCTTCAACCTGTGCATATCCTTTACATACCAATCTAGCTTTCTTCCTTGTAACCTGTCCATATTCATTGAATTTATTCTTGTATACCCACTTGGTTTCGATCACATTCTTATCCTTTGGTCTTGGAACCAATTCCCAAGTATCATTTTTCTCTATTTGATCAAATTCTTCATCCATAGCCTTATTCCAAAATTCATCCTTGTTGTCCTCTTCAAAACAGGTTGGTTCAGTCATAGATAAGAGTGCTAGGTGCATTTTTTCTGGTGAACAGATTCTTCTTCTAGTCTCAACTCCTGCATCTTTTTTTCCAATAATTTGATCTGAAGGATGATTCTTTTGTACTCATCTACTAGGTGTCTTTGGAGGCACTTGTTCAACTTTCTCTTCTGCTTCTGTCGGATCTTCTTCATCTTCCCCTTATACTTCATTTTCATCATCTTCTTCTTCTTTGTAAAGTTGTTCTATTGATTCATTTTCTTCTTCCTTTAATTCTTGTCTACTTGTTTCATCAATTGTTACGTTGATGTTTTCCACAACTTTGTTCAATCTTAGGTTGTAACACTTGTATGCTTTCCTTGTACTTGAGTAACCAACAAGTACTCCTTTCTCCACACGAGAGTCAAACTTTCCCATTATTCCATCTTCTCTTTTGATGTAGCATTTTCTCCCAAAAACACTGAAGTGCTTCACATTTGTTAGTCTTCCTTTTCATAGCTCATAGGGAGTTTTTCAGTGTTGTTTCTAAGCATTACTATGTTTTGAATGTGAATTGTTGTATGCACTTCCTGTGTCCAAAAAATATCTAACAATTTGGAATCCATTAGCATTGTTCGAGCCATTTCTTGTATTGTCATGTTCTTTCTTTCAATAACTCCACTCTGTTGAGGTGTCCTAGCAACGAAGAATTGTCTTTTTATTCCATGACTGCTATAGTAGTCCATAAATTCCTTTGAAGTGAACTCTCCTCCATTATCCGATCTCACACATTTGATTTTTGAATCCATTTCATTTTCAACCATTTCCTTGTAGATCTTGAAGTTTTCAAAAGCTTCTGACTTATTCTTGAGAAAGCAAATTGCAGTCATTCTTGTATAATCATCAACTAATAACATAAAGTATTTCTCACCTTTTAAACCCTTTGTTATAGTTGGTCCAACTAGATCAGTATGCACAATTTCCAGTGGTCTTGTCGTTGAATGTTCTTTTGATTTGAATTTGATCTTTTTTTGTTTTCCTTGTTGACAATGCTTGCATAAAGTGTTGGTTGGTTTCGTGATCAGGGGAATTTCTCTGATTGCTTCTCTTTTGTTGACTTTGACAAGGTTATCAAAATGTATGTGACTCATTCTTATGTGTCATAGCCAACTTTCATCTTCCTTTCCTAAACAACACTTTTCATTTCCAATTTCACTTAACACATATATGTTGCTTGAAGTTCTCGTAGTTGTAGCAATCAATTTTCTTGAACCTTCTTTTCTTATCTCACACTTTTGTGAATAGAAAGTAACTTTATAATCTTCGTCACACATTTGACTCATAATTAGAAGATTATGTTTCATATCTTCTACTAGTAGAACATTTTCTCTCGTTGTATTCTTGTTCCCAATTATGACTATGCCTTTTCCAATGATTTTAGTTGAATCATCATTTTCGAAGGAGACTGGTCCATATCTTTCCTTTCTTAAAGTAAGAAACTTGTCTCTATCACCTATGATGTGTTTTGAATAGCCATTTTCAACATACCAACCATGTTTCTTCTTCTTATCTTGTAGAGAGAGTGTGCATTCTTCATTGCTATATTGATTCTGGTTTTTTATTTGCAAAAATTCATTGTGGATCATTGATCTCGGGCACTAGGGGAGGAGCGCCTGAACCATTTTTTTGGTGGGGGTGGGGGGAATAATAGGAGAATACATAATGTGTATTCTCCTATTATTCCCCCCACCCCCATGTATGAGGGTGGGGGTGGGGAGAATAATAGGAGAATACATAATATGTATTCTCCTATTATTCCCCCCACCCCCATGTCCTTTTTTGAGGTTCTTGTCTGTGACTATTTTTATTCTGTTGTGGTTCTCTAGGAGGGACTGTCATTCTGCAATCTTTGGCCATGTGTCCAAAGTTGTTACATTTGTAACATTCCACTTCAGTGCTCAAAGATTCAAAGATGTTGTAACTTCTTCTCTGTGTTTCACTAGGCCTTCTTAGATAACTCTTTTGTGTATGACTTTCAAAGTTGTTTATGTTCATGTTTCTAGCTCTGTAATTCACAACTTTATGTCCCAAATTATTACATTCATAACATAAACCAAAAAATATAGTTTGATACCTGGGAGTTGAAGATCTTCTGAAATGAGGTACTCTTATGACTTATTTTTCTTCCTGAGGCCTATCTATCAGTTGGTGATTCTGAAATCTTAATCTTCTCGATGGAGGAGTGTCCCTATAATCTTCCTTGTAGATCTTATTATCCCTTTTGATTGTTTTTGCATAGCTTTTTGGAAATGTTTCTTGCTATGTTGTTTTGGAGCTTGATCTCTTTTCTGTCTGATTGTATCCAAGTCCGGACTTTTCATGATGAGGTTTTTGACTGTTGATAATGTCATCCAAAACTTTTGAGTTGTTCTGCATATTTTTCTTTTGAAGATCCTTTCTTAATGTGACAATCTTTGCTTCCAAATTTCCAATGATCCCGTCTTTTTCTTCTAGTTGTTCTTTGAGTGTTTCTTCAATTCTTTTATCTTCTTCTGTTTGAACCTTCAAATTTGTGATCATTTGTTCTAGTTCTTGAGTGTCTTCTTTCTTGTCTCGTTCCACTTGTAGTTTCTTGTTTTTCTTCTTTTCTCTTCTGATAACTTCTATGGAACACATCAATTCTTCTCGGTAGTCAACTTATGCCTCTTCATATTCTTCTTCGGCTTCTTCATATTCTTCTTTGGAGTCTTCTTTATGAGAGTCTTCTACTACCATGAATAGAACTCTTTCTGTCTCACTATCACTAACTTCATATTCATCTGATGATGAGATGTCTTCTTTGGTGCATAAGATTTTCTTGAAAAAATTCTTTGTGGTTCTTTTTCCTTTATATGTTTGTTTGCTATTTGAGTAACCTTCATCATTTCTCTTTTTCTTATGAGGAAATTTGTTAGAAAAATGACCAATACCATCACAATTAAAACAAATCAAAGGAATCTTACCTCTATACCTGTCCTTGGTTCCCTTGTTCAATCTTTTGACAAAGTTGGTCACTTCTTCATCATCTTCTTAGACGTCACTATTGCTGCTAAGTTCTTTTTCTTTTTGCTTTGACGTTTTGGATGCTTTGAAGGCTGCTTCTTTTGTATCTGGATTTTTATGTTCAGCTCTCATTTCATATGCTATGAAGATTCCATGTAATTTGTCCATGCTTATTGAGTTCAGATCTGCTCTTTCTTCTAGTGTTTATATCTTAGGGTCATATCTCATAGGAAGAGATCTTAGTACCTTTTGAACAATTACAGATTCTTAAATTTTTTCTCCCAATCCTATGATTGCATTTACCATTTCATCAATTCATAAAAAGTAAGCTACAATATTCTCATCTTCCTTCATCTTAAGTTGTTTGAACTGACCTCTGTAAGTTTGAAGCTTTGTTTCTTTGAATTTTGAATCTCCTTCATAAATATTTTGAAGTTTGTCCCAAATCTCTTTAGCGGATTTACAATGTGAAACTTTGGTGAATATTGTTTCACTAAGAGCATTCAAAAGTGAATTTGTGGCTTTGGAATTATTTTGATTGATTTTCATTGCATTATCATTTGTTGGCGGAACTGTTGGTACTGTGTATCCATCTACAATTGATTGTCAAATTTCAAATCCTTGTGCCTGTATATATGTCTTCATC
Source organism: Picea mariana (assembly GCA_032191745.1). Classification (NCBI taxonomy): domain Eukaryota; kingdom Viridiplantae; phylum Streptophyta; class Pinopsida; order Pinales; family Pinaceae; genus Picea; species Picea mariana. Next base: position 192,796 of record JASDQU010241919.1, read on the forward strand.
CTTATGCTCCAAAATGCATACTTCTTTCCATCAAACTATGGTATTCCATTTTTATACAAGTTGTTGCTCTCCATGATCTTCATTTCAGTGGTTAAATTGATTTCTGAAGGAACCTGCTCTGATACCAATTGCTGGATTACTGAGAGGGGGGGTGAATCGGTAATAGAGCAATGTAATCATTTTTAACCATATAATGCAAGTATTATATCAATGTAGCATTATCATCCAATATTTGCAGAGTAAATAAACAATGAACAAATAAGCAATCATACACATACACAGTACACCAGTGTTTTTATGTGGAAACCCAAAGCGGGAGAAAACCACAGAATGTTTTTTCTTATATGTATTGAAGAATTACATTCATTGGAAGCACCAAATTCCTTTGTTTTCCAACTGCAAATGGAAGGAGGCTCCAACCCCCTAGTTTCTCAGGCTACAACCTGAGGGAACCTCCAACTCCCCAATTCTCTGGCTACAACCAGAAGGAGGCTACAACCCCCTAAGTTCTTCGGCTACAACCGAAAGGTGCCTACAACCACCTATCCTTGCCATGTCCAACCACCTTGAAATATAAATTCCAAATGTAGACAACCTGTCACTGTCAACCTATACCAATAACCTATAACAACCTGTACCAATCAACCTGCACCAAACAACCTATACCAATAACCTGAACCAACATGTACCATGCATCAACCATGCATCAACCTTGACTCATCAAGATGTACCAACATCATCAACTATACACCTCATGTATGTGCCAACTCATCAACTATACACCTCATGTATGTGCCAATTCATCAACTACTTGTCTCAACCATGTACCTAACATGTACATCAACCATATACCAAATACATACACCAATATAACCATCAAAAGTTATCTAACAACTCATCACTCTATCCATAAACCAAATACCATAAACTCTTACATCAAACCATGTGCCACAACCTCACTGTTATGTAGCCTCAAGCTAAACCAACAACTTCAGCAACACATCATAACCAAAAGACCAATACCCATATGCCAAATACCAACTGTATCCCTCAACAAATATGATATATGCAGCAATATTGAACATTCAATACCATCTCAAGAGATAAACCTTAGCTCACAAAACATACCTCAAACAAGATGTACCATATCTCTCATAAAGAAACCCCAACCATGTTGTTGCCACGATTTTTCTGCCGCACTTTTTCTGTCACGATTTTTCTGCCGCACTTTTTCTGCCGTGATTTTTCTGTTGCACTTTTTCTGTCATGATTTTTCTGCGCACTTTTTCTTCCGCACTTTTTCTGCCACAATTTTTGTGCCGCACTTTTCCTGTCGCACTTTTTCTGCTTCAAATTTTTTCTATCAATAATACCTGCCCAAATAACCTTTCACAAAAATAGATATTCAATGATATTCAAGTGTAATTAGGTGAGAGAGCTTTGCCACTTATTTATACTTTCATGTAGCATTACACTTTCCTTATTTTAGGGATTTCTCCATTTACTTTATTATTTAAATAATTTATTTTTCAAACACTTGACTTTTGGGGGCTTCTTTATGACTCATGAGGGTTCTTGAACTTCATATGGCCATAACTCTCTAACCGTGAGGAGTTATGTGGCATTCCACATACCACCAGAAATGGCATTACAAGCACTATCCATCTAGGATAGTTTCACTGACAAATCTACTGGTCTTCATCTCATTATTCCACAATTAAGCATGGGTTCTCTAACCATACTTCTAGGATAACTCAATCCACAAAGTGTCTTCCCGTGAGGGCTTTCACCATAAGGAGACCACTTTGGAGTTCATCCATTTGTACTTCTTATCAACCATGACAAGACAATAATGAGTTATCTTTACATCAAAAAACCTTGGGTCCATTATCCAAATATTTGTGTTATCGGACTTTCTTCAAGGGTTGACATCAATGACAACCAAACTTAATCAACAACCTTTACTGGTTTACTTTCTTGCATATTAAACCTTTGTAATATCGTCTCAATGATTCAACCAGAGTTTCTTGTTTTCACAATCTCTTTTAATCTCAATTCCTAGAATGAATCTAGCAACACCGAGATCCTTCATGTCAAATTTGGAGGATAGCTACAATTTCACCTCCTTGATAACATCCATGTTATTTCCTACCAGCAACATGTCATCAACATACAACACTACATAAATGAATTGATTACCAACCTGCTTGGAATATACACAATGATCATCCCTGCTTCTTACAAATTCTAGACCAAGGATGTATGTGCCAAACTTTTGGTACCACGTCCTAGATGATTTTTCCATACCATATATTGACTTATTTAACTTACAAAACAGATCTTTTTTATCCTTCATTGCAAATCCTTCTGGTTGTTTCATGTAGATTTGTTCGTCCAAATCCCCATGTAGTAATGTTGTCTTGACATCCATCTCTTCTACTTCAAAATAAAAAGCAGAAGCAACAAATAAAAGAATTATAATAAAATTTAATTTGGCAATGGGAGAAAAAATTTCACCAAAGTCAATTCCCTCTACCCGGGAATAACCTTTTGCTAATAATCGGGCTTTGTATTTCTCCACTTTGCCTTATGCATTCAACTTCTTCTTAAACACCCATTTACTACCAATGGCCTTCATCTAGAAACTCAACTAGATCCCATGCCTCATTCTTATCCAAGGAATCCATTTTTTCAACCATGGCCTTCTTCCATAGTTTACTATCCTATGAATTCATTGATTCCCTAACAGTTCTAGGATCATCATCGGTAATAGATAAAGAAAAATTAGCACGAAAATTAGGTGGATTATACCTTTTTGGTTGCCTTATTTCTCTCATTGATCTCTTATATATTGGAGTATGAGGTTGTTCTTCTTCTGATTCATCTTCTTCCGTTGATTTAGATTTTGCATCATCCAACTCAAACTCTATTTTCTGAGGTTCTTCTTGCCTTGGTATGAATTGTTGTTTGGGAACATCTTTAACCTGTCTAAAAACAACATCCCGAATGTAAAGAGTCTTCTTAGTTTATGGGTTCCAAAGCATATAACCTTTCATACCATCTTTATAAACAATAAAGATACACATTTTTCATTTATTATCCAGCTTACTCCTATTTTCCTTTGGAACATGTACATAAGCATCACAACCAAACACTTTGATATATTCTAGAGAGGGTTTCTTACCAATCCATACTTCATGTAGAATTTTTTCCACCAACGTTGATGAGGGTGATCTATTTACTAGGTAACATGTGGTACCCACTGCCTCTACCCAGAATTATTGTCCTAACCTGGCACCACATAGCATGCTCCTTGCTTTTCTATCAATTTCATGTTCATCCTTTTTGCAACCCCATTCTGTTGAGGAGTGTATAGAGTATTATTTTGCCTTGATATACTGCACTTCTTACAGAACTCTTCAAATTCATTCCCACAGAATTCTCTACCATTACCTGTCCTCAACACCTTTATTTTCTTCTTTGTCATATTTTCTACCAGAGCCTTATGTTGAAAGATTAGTTTTCATTGATGTCAACCCTTGAAGAAGTTTGGTATCCCCAAAGGCATGGTTATGGAACCCATAGTTGATCAAGGAAAAAGGTTGTGAAGGATAGTGTAAATGCAGGTAACTCACTCATCGATGGATAGTCCTCGTCATGTTGTTTACGGTGATAGGTGGTATGCCACATAGTTCCGCACGGTTCAGGAGTTATGGACTTGTGAAGTTAGAATCCCTGAAGACTGGTAAAGAAGCCCATGGTTGGTTACAAGTCTTTAATGAAAGGGTAAAGTGGTTGTAACAAGGAAGTTAATAATCCCCTAAGATTAATGAAAGAGTTTACCCATAAAAAAAGTATAAATACACCTCAAGGAATCATTCACAAGTAAATTCACTCACTTATTCTATTGAACATCTTCTAGTGAACTAGTGATCTATTTGGAAAGTTTGCAGCGGTGAAATCTGAGGTAGTGGTGAGTGAGAAGTGTGGGAGTTTCGGGGTTAATGAGGAGAGTGAAGTTTGTTGAGGAAACCCTAGTTTGGTTGACCCCTGCAGGTCATACCACTAGTGTCCCATGAGGAATCCTCACGGGTTTCTTAGGGCTTGTCATGCAAGGCCCCACATGACAGGATGTCTTAGTCCCACGAGGACAAGAAAAATTTGGGGGTAATTCTAATACCAGGTCCCTAAAGTCAGAAATAAGCCTACAGGTCAGATATATTGTGTATCAGATCAGCTACAGAGGTACTGGTATGATTATGTGCTTGTTGTATTTGGTTATGGTATGATACATGCTTGAGGTATGTTTGGTTTGGCACATGTTTGAGGTACATCTTGGCTACATGGTTGAGAGAAGTATATTCATGTATCTAGTTATGATATGACGGTTATGGTTCATATTTGAGATGTGGATGTATGGTTAAGGTATACACTTGATGTATGGTGGCATATGCATGAGGTACATGCTTGGGTTCTTTGAGGTACTTCATTGATGATACGGTACATGTCTATACATGATTGATGTTATGGTATAAGGTGTTGGTTTTATATGTGATTGAATCTCTAGTACCTGGTACATGATTTGATTATGGTATGGTTTATACATTGATGTATATGTTGGTACATAGTTGATAAATGATATGGTTCAGGTTTTGGTATAGCACAGGTTGATGGTACAGTAACAGTGACGGGTTGGATACAGTGGCAGGTTATAGGTTGATGTGAGAGTGGCAGTGACAGTGATTGTGGTAGTGAAAGTTGGTCTACACTTATATTTCAGGGCAGTAGGACAGGGCAAGGAAAGGAGGTCATAGCCTGCTTCTGGTTGGTGTCGGAGAACACAGGGAGTTGGAACTTCCTTTAGGTTGGAGCCTGAGAATCAGGGGGTTGTAGCCTCCTTCTGGTTGTAACCAACTAATTCAGGGAGTTGTATCTTCCTTCAGGTTGGAGCCTGTAAATAGGGGGTCATAGCCTCCTTCCAATTGTAGCTACAGAGTTGGGAAGTTGGTGCTTCCAATGAATGTATTCTTCTAATATATAAGAAAAGCATTATGTGGTTTTTTCCCATTTGGGTTTCCACGTAAATTTTTGTGTACTGTGTATTTGTAGATGTCTATTATGCTCTGTTGATTTATATTTCTCATGATATATTGATGATATAATGTTGATGATATTAATGATTACATATTGTGGTTAAAAGTGATAATAAAGTTCTCATATTGATTCACCCCCCCTCTCAGTATTCCAACACCTTAAACTCCTTAAATTTATCAAATACCTCAGATTTCTTCCTAAGAAAATAAATCCATGTGTTCCTTCAGAAATCATCTATGAATGAAACATAATACACAAATTTACCTAGTGATAGAACAGACACAAGTCCAAACACATCATTGTGTATTAACTCTAAGATACCCTTTGCTCTTGTAGCACCAGATGGGAATCCAACTCAATTATGTTTACCGTATATAAAATGCTCACATAAATCAAAATCCAAGGTGCTATTAGAAACACCTTCAACCATACCTTTACCGTGTAGTGTTTGAAGGCACTTTTCCCCAATATGTCCCAATCTTAGATGCCATAGCATAGTATTATTTCTAGGTACAGTATAGATATTTTCTTATTTATTTCTCTACTCAAGGACAACATAAATATTACACCTACTAGTATAAGTGCTTCCCAACAACTTGTACAGAGTTCCACATCAAAATCCCCTCATCAACACCATTTCTCCTATGACCATATTGCAAGTGCCCTTTCCCAATAAAGTATCCACACCCGCATCATCCAACTTACTTACAAATATTAGGATCCTGGCCAGATATGGAATGTGCAGAACTCCAGGGATATTTCTAATCCTTCCATCTTTCGGAAATATCTTAACCCTTCCACGTCCCATGATTTTGGTTGTCGAGTCATCTCCTAGGAAGACATCACCAGCATCATACTTTTCAAATTCATTGAACCACTCCCTGTGAGGATTTATGTGAAATGATGCACATTATTCGACAACACATGTATTCCAGATCAAATATCATCACATATGTTTTGATGTGTTAAAACCCCTATGGGGAAACATCCACAACCCCAGCCAACGCGACCACTTGGAGCAGTTTATTAATGCAAAAGAAAATTATTACAAAGAGATTTTACAAGAGAGTTTATCACAATCAATCATCAGCAAATGACCCTCCATGCTCTTTAAATGGAGATCATGGACCAATCGGGTGTTAATCCATGGATCAATGGTCATTAAGATCGAGGAGAGTATGAATCGTTGGATCATTCTATGTTGGGAACATATCGTGACCATCGTATTTCCTAAATACAAATGCATACTAATACATACTAAAGAAATACACTAAGAAACACACTTTTACCTAATGACACATTAGACCAAGTAGATCTTAACTAACTCCTGAGTGTCTAAATATCCTAACATCCCCCCTTAAGAACAACTTGGGATAGGATTGAAGGATTTACAATAGTGACACGATAGGAGAAGGAAGGAGGCATTAGAGCCCATCCCCCCTTAATGACAACTTCCTGAACTCCTAACATAGATCGAAGTTTGGAAAACTTCACTTCTGTAAGAGACTTTGTGAAAAAAATTTCAACTTGATCTTCTGTAGGGAAAAAGACCACTTTGAATGAGCTTTCTGATGAAATGCATATGTAGATCGATGTGTTTTTTGTGTTGATGTTGAACTGGGTCTTTGGCAAGCTTGATGCCACTCTGATTGTCACACCAAAGACTAGTCGGATGATGCTACTGGAATCCAAACTCTGAAAGAATCTGTTGAAGCCATAAGGCTTCCTAACTTGCATTTATCGTTGCTCGGTACTCTACTTCTGCTGAAGAAAGTGAAATAGCCTGTTGTTTTTTACAGGCCCAAGTGACAGGTCCTGAACCAAGGCTGAAAACATAACCTGCAGTAGACTTTCGATCATCAGGGTCGTTGACCCAATCTGAATCATTGAAACCAACCAATAAAGGAGTCCCCCATGAACTGTAATGTATCACGAACTGAATTGTACCATGAACATAGAGAAGTATCTTTTTAGCTGCTTTCCGATGGATTTCATGGGGTGTTTTCATATATCGGGAAACAAAACCAACAACAAAGGAAAGATCAGGAAGGGTATGAGTCAAGTATAAGAGGCTACCAACTAACTGACGGTACAGGGTGGCATCAACTTCAGGAGAAGTACATGTAGCAGTAAGCTTGACTCCAGACTGGAAGGGAGAAGGGGTTCATTTACAATCGTCCATGTGAAAGTGATGAAGAATATCACAAGCATACTTAGACTGGGAAAGAAAAATTCCTTCATTGGTTGGCAAAACTTGGAGGCCAAGGAAATAGTGCAAAAATCCTAATTTTGTCATTTCAAATTTCTTCTTAAGGTTGGTTTTCACATGGTTTAAAAGTTTTGAGTCATTGCTAGTAAGGATAAGGTCATCAACATAAAGGAAAAGGATTATGAGATGGCTTCCTCCTTTCTTGGTATAGACATTAGGATCAGAATGTCATCTAGAGAATCTAGTGGCAATAAGAAAGTTGTCCATTTTCGCATACCAAGCTTGGGGATCTATCTTAAGATCATAAAGAGATTTCTTAAGGCGATAAACAAGGCTAGAGTCATTATGGAAATAGCAGGAGGTTGTTCCATGTAGATTTCTTTTTGCAAATATTTGTGCAAGAAGGAGGATTTAACATCCATCTGATGGACCTCCCATTTATGTGAGGCGGCAAGGAAAAGAACAAGGCGGATGGAATTCATTTTGGCTACAGGGGAAAAGGTTTCATTATAGTCAATTCCTTTAACTTGGGAAAATCCTTTGGCAACTAACCGAGCCTTGTGTCTTTCAACACTTCCATCTGATGCATGCTTAGTTCTGTAGACCCATTTACATATGACAAGTTTATTTCCTTTTGGAAGAGGTACAAGATTCCAAGTATCATTTGCCATTAAAGAATGATACTCTTCATTCATTGTTGTATCCCAATCTGGATGACCTGAAGCTTCTGCAATTGTATTTGGATCATGAGTCTCTTAAATTTGAGCCAAAAGAAAAGAGGCTCGTTGGAACTGTGAACGTTTCTGACATTGATTTGAAGGATCATCGACAAGATCACCAGTTGCTTCTCATGTTGAACGAACCCATCTAGGAAGCGGTGGAGCTGGTGTTGGTTCAGGTTCAAAGGACTCATCTGGAGGAACGTGAGAAGGCGGAGGTAGATTTTCATCCTCATTGTCATCATCTGAAGAAGAAACCATAATAGGAACAAAAGAAGGCACAAACGTCGAAGATGGCTCATAGGCCGAAGAAGGCACAAACGTCGAATGTAATATCCCTAGGTCAAACCCAATTGTAATGTAAATGAAAATATACTTAAGTTGGTGAGTTATTTGATATCATTTTTGTATGCACCTTTCATGGCATAGTGCACGCATATACTGCGCAGTAAAATGAGGAAGTGTGCACATTCTAGGATACCCTGCATAGCAACATAAGTGTGTGTGATTTTGAGGCCAGGGAGCCTTTGTGTATATGTTGTGTTTTAAAGGTTGGTGAGCCAGTTTTATGATTATTAGGCCGGAGAGCCTAGATGTTAAAGGCCAATGCGTATACTTTTGTATATGTCTCAACATTAATATAAAATACATCATTGCATGTAGACCGACCACAATAAAAGAGTATAGGGGACTAAACTCCACTACTTAGGGAAAGGGTGGGGGGTAAAAGTTAAGAAAAAGAGGCTAAGATAGGGAGCTTAAGCCAAAAAGATATATTATATTAATATTTCTTAAGTATAAAGTATGGATAATTATTTTATCCTAAGTCTTAAGGATGGGGACAAGTGGGCCAAAAGTGGCTCCCAACATGACAAGTGTCAAGTTGGGGACATGCATACATATAGTTTGGACTTATTTCATTTTCCATCATTCCTTCCATCATTCGAGCATGGATGCATCCATTCCAAGAGCTTTCACTCACTCAGTCAGATGACCTCCATACCTTCATGTCATTGTACCTTAACCTGTATCCATAACCATATATGTTTATGTAGTTGGTTACCTTGGAAGTTGGACTGAAGAAGCGGGTTGCCAGGCCCGTGAGCATTCTCTCTGGGTGAGAGAATTGTTGGGAATTGATTTCCTGAAGGTGCTAAAATGCAGCTACAGGGCTCTGAGACTTCATGTCTGGCTTGTTGTTGAAGCCCGGAAAGGAAGTGGGGCAGTCGAAGGACTATTGAGAAGAGAAGGGGCACACTTCCTGGGTGGGACAGACATGTGGGTAATGAGGGACTGTCGGCTTTTAATTTGAGTTGGCACCTGTGACAGAGTATTTCCTGTTGTCTATGATCCTTTAGCATGGTTAGGAATCCCTTTACCCGGGTGGAGTTTAGTCCCAGGTTAGGGGTGACCCACTGTTGAGAGTGATGAGCAGTGTGGTCTAAGGCTGGGAGGTTCGTGAAAGTTTTGCACGTAGTTGGTGATATTATTACCAAGATAAGTGTCAACTGTGTGATAAATTTACATGCTGCATTATTATTTAAGTGTTTATTTTTATGGGTTTATCCTATGTGTGGATATAATTGCCTTTATATTTATGGGTATTTCTTATATATTTTGCATGTGTATGTTTATTGTTATTTCAGTATGAATCCGTGCATTTACAGTATGTATTTGTTTGTTTATGTTTTATATATAAGTTTCGCAAGAGTTCTGTGTGTATATGTTTTAATTGCATGCAGTTCAAAAAATTTGGGTGGCATAGATCAGTTGGATGTTGGGTATGTTACAGTATGTTTAGCAGAGAATGAAAGAGTTTTCTGGAGTAGCATGGCCCGGCATGGGTGGCCGGGGATGTTACAATATGGTATTAGAGCTTCAGTTTTCAACACTAAGCCTGGATGGGCTGAGTAAGTTGGGTTGAGGTGAAATTTTACAGAGAATTGATTTCAAACTGGCCAAATCTCAAGTTATAGAGCGTAGATCGTAAAAAGTAACAGCATGATCCGAAATCGGATCCAGAAGCTTGATAGGGCTTGAAAAATGCTCAAAAATGAAAGTGCTCGGAATGCTACGAAACATGTGCCATTGCGTCCGTCTCATCTTCCCGATTCTGGTGGTATATTTACTTCGTCAAACGGAGTCCGTATGGAGAAGATATCGCATTCTGTCCGAAAAGTCAAACAGGCAAAAAAGGGGATGACTGTACAGTCCGAACAGTCCACGTGTCATGTCCGTACAGATGACGTGGCAGGGTCGTACAGCTGATGTGGCAGCTTCAGAAGGCGACATGTGGCATATCCGTACAGGGGACACGTGGCATCACCAGGACGTGACACGTGTCAGGTGGATTTGGCCGTTTGGAGGTACAGTTGGACCAGTACGGAGGTGACACGTGTCACCACTAACAGGGTGACACGTGGCAGGATGACGTCAGCAGGATGACATCAGCAGCTGACGTGGCACGCTAACGGGGCACACACATGGGATGACAGGTGGCAGTACGATCAACTATGTGGCGGTACGGCAGGATCGACGTGGCAGTGGACTTGGCAAACACGTGGGCGAATCACAGGTTGACACGTGTCAGGTTGTGGTTGGTTTTTAAAGCGCCACGTGGCCCAGTCACAGGCTACCACGTGGCACTGCATTATTGGTTGTTGGTTATGTGTTGTAAAATATGGTTTGGCATCGTTGGGGGTCGAACCCACGACCTCCCGGTGGGCGAACGACTTAACTATATGGGCTAACCGTGTGGGCAACCGATGGAACTTGTTAGCCAATCGTCGAATATGGTATTTAAGTTTGGTTTGAGTTTTGGTTGGCGGCAAAAGGGGCCGAGGCTTAGCCCCAGCCCTCGACGCAA
>JASDQU010241919.1:237638-253259 GCA_032191745.1 Picea mariana
TAATCATTTAAAAGATCCAACGGATCACAGCAATTCCATGGAATTGGGAAAAAACCCCAATTTATGTTGTTAGATTCATGGGAAAATTGAGAAATTCAACCATGTGGTGAGATATTATTGATTTAATATCAATTCTAGAAAATGCAGACCTGGAATTGATCAAATTTGAAGTTACAGTGAAGACATGACAGATGGAGCGAAATTAGTAATTAAAATTCTCAATTCGTGAATTGAGTTTGGGAAAAATTCGTTCCAGAAATGTCAACCCACAACAATTTGTTGTTGCAGAGGTTGAATTGGTGTTTTCGGGGTGAAATTGAACAAATTTCATAGATGCAAATGTCTATGGTAAAAATTGGGGAAAAATTTAAGCAAAAGCCCCAATTTCTGCAGCGAAATTCATGAGGAATTGATGTGCATAAAAATGAATGTGTGCAGGAGGGCGCACCAAAATTGGGCATCGCGCGAAAAAATATTGGTGTGCTGGTGTGCACGGTAAATTTTGGCACCGCGTGGAAAAATGTTGGTGTGCTAGTACGCGCAATAAATTTTGGCGCCGCGCGAAAAAATGTGGGTGTGCGGGTGCACGCACTAAATTTTGGCGTCGCGCGGAAAAATGTTGGTGTGCGGACGCATGCATTAAATTTAGCATTGCGCGGTGCAGATTGAGTGACACATGTGTAATAATGACGCGCGATGTGCATATGCATAACAACGTGCGTGCAGTGTGCACACACATAATAATGGCGTGTGTGGTGTGTGCAGTATTGGCAAATCACAGAGGAGTTTGGTTGGTGCATGCGCAATGTGGGTATATGTTGTCATGCGACAGTTTATTTAATGGTGCACGCAAAGTATTGGTGCGAAATGGGGGCGTACTAAAATTTGGCAAGGTGCAACGCGCAGAGTAAAATTCACGTGGCATATCAGTGCGTGATACAAAAATTGCGCGCAACAGGTAATATTGCAATAACCAAAACTGTGCGCGGTGAATATTGGCGTGCGACACAAAAGTAGTGTGCACCAGTTATTGGCGCGACAGAGAAGTGATACACAGTGGTTATCAGTGCGCGGAGCATGATTTACTTTGTGGTGTTGTTGCGCATGATAAATATGGGTGTAAAGGTTGAAATTTGTGCGTGCAAAGTCATTTGGAGGGTGAACAACAGCAGAAAACCAGCGAATTTATGCAACATTTTATACTATTTGAACGTCATCTTTTTGCAGCGTGTTTTTGAGGCCCTTAAGAGATTTTTTAGGTACTCAAAAACCTCAAGAATAGACTATACACACTTTGTCTTTTCAACTCAAATAAAACATCTTGGAGAGAGCTTTCTAATGGTGTAAACCATTTTTCAAACGGAGCTTTTATGATAAAGTTACAGCACAAATAGTGGAGGGTAAATTTTAAGACTCATCCAACTTCAAACAGCCATAACTTTCGGCCCCGAAATCAGATTGAGGCGCAGGAGTAGTCAATGGAAATCTATTGAACCATAGAAGAAAGTCCCAGAGCTGAATTAAATTAGTGGCAAAATTACAGCAAGGTAATTTGCAGCAAACAATTGAAGAATACAAGCTAGATAATGATGAAATTCTCATGTACAGGGGCATAATTTATGTACCAAATTCCCAAGAATTGAAAAATATGATATTGAGAGAAATGCATGATGTACCTTATGTTAGGCACCTAGGTTATCAGAAAACGATTACACCTGTCAAGAGCCAATATTATTGGCCAGGAATGAAGAAAGAAGTTGATGATTTTATTGCCAAATGTTTGGAATGTCAAAAGGCAAAGTCTGAACATAGACACCCAACTGGTTTGTTACAGCCATTACCCATTCCTGAGTGGAAATGTGAAGTTGTAACAATGGATTTCATCACCAAACTGCCCAGAAAAAACAAGCAACATGATTCTATCACAATAGTGGTGGATAAGCTTACTAAAGTTGCCCATTTTATTCCAGTTAAGCTCACTCACAAGGCAGCCAACATTGTTGATGTTTATATGAAGGAAATTGCTTGATTACATGGCATACCCAAGACAATTGTGTCTAACAGAGATCCAAAATTTACCTCAAATTTTTGGAAAGGATTATTTAATGGATTTGGAACAAATTTGAATTTTAGCACAGCTTATCATCCGAAATCAGATGGAAAAACAGAGAGGGTGAATCAAGTGATTGAGGATATGTTGAGAATGTATGTGATGGATAAACCATCAAAATGGGAAGACTACCTACACTTGGTATAATTTTCGTATAACAATGGGTACCAAACATCTCTAAAGATGAGCCAATTTGAGGCATTTTGTGGCAAAAAGTGCAACACACCGGTAAGTTCGGATAACCCAGCAGATAGAGCAGTGGTTGGGCCAGATTTTCTCAAGGAAATGGAGGAGAAAATGTTGAAAATAAAACAAAATTTAAAGGTTGCCCAAGATAGGCAGAAAATCTATGTTGATAAGGGTAGACCTCACAGGGAATTTAAAGTTGGGGACCACGTATTCTTGAAAGTGAAATCCAACAGAAGTTCCCTGAAGTTGGGAAATTGTTCAAAGTTGGCAGCTCGTTATTGTGGGCCATTTGAAATCCTAGAGAGGATTGGTCCAATGGCTTATATGATTGCATTGCATGCATCTATGTATGTTCATAATGTATTCCATGTACCATTGCTCAAGAAATATATACCTGATGTTAATCATGTTATTGACTGGACTGTGAACCAGGTGGAGAAAGAAGGTGCTTTTTAAGTGCATTCGGTATGCATTATGAACCAGAAAATCAAACAGCTCCGGAATCGATCCATTGGGCTTGTAAAGGTCCAATGGACCTAGTACGGTCCCGAGGACGCTACTTGGGAGCATGAGGATGAAATGCGGGCATAATACCTGCAACTTTTTTAGGATTTTTAAAATTTTGTTGTGTATGAGTACATAATGCATTGAGGATAGTGCATAAATAAGTGGAGGGGATTGTAATATCCCTAGGCCGAACCCAATTGTAATGTAAATGAAAATATACTTAAGTTGGTGAGTTGTTTGATATCATTTTTGTATGCACATTTCATGGCATAGTGCGTGCATGTACTGCGCAGTAAAATGAGGAAGTGTGCACATTCTAGGATACCGCACGTAGCAACTTAAGTGTGCACGATTTTGAGGTCAGGGAGCCTTTGTGTATATGTTGTGTTTTATAGGTTGGTGAGATAGTTTTTTGATTATTAGGCCGAAGAGCCTAGTTGTTAAAGGCTAGTGCACCTACTTTTGTATATGTCTCAACATTAATATAAAATACATCGATGCACATAGACTGACCACAATAAAAGAGTATGGGGGACTAAACTCCACTAGTTAGGGAAAGGGTGGCAGCTAAAAGTTAACAAAAAGGGGCTAAGATAGGGAGCTTAAGCCAAAAAAGGAATATTATATTAATATTTCTTAAGTATAAAGTATGGATAATTATTTTATCCTAAGCCCTAAGGATGGGGACAAGTGGGCCAAAAGTATCTCCCAACATGACTGTCACACACCCACGACGAGGCATAAAAAAATTTCGCTTTTTCTTAACTCTCTTTAGAATCCCCTTTATTCAATTACAGGTTCTTCCAAGCTGTGGGCTCTTTCCTGGCCCCTTTGAAGGGTTTGAGCAACAGGTGTTAGCTCTCCATGCTAGCCCCTTCCTTCATATGATCTCAAGTTGTGACCACACGCCTATCAAAAGGCGCTTCATGACTTCGCATGTCAGGTATTTGCATGTGAGCCAACCCTGACTCTTTCGACTCTCGAACTTCCAAACTAGAGCCTAGCATGTACTAGCTCCTCCCTTAATCTTTGTCAATGTGACCCCTCGCTATGACCTGGGGCCAATATTTCGAGTGCTTCGCAACTTCGCGTTGTCGGAATATTTCTCGTCTCCCTTATTCTAAAACTCGAACTAGCGAGTTACGCTCGCCAGATCAACGATCCACACTCTCTTGTGATCCAACGGTCCTGATCTCCTCTCTCATGAATCGGAATTTTGTGTTTCGCAACTTTGGAAGTTGGCTTACCTCTGTTTCGCCGATTCCCAATTTCTCGATATCCGCTTTCCAGATGAACAGTCTGGATCCCTCCTTCGATCAACGGTTGTGATCCTTTCACGAACTCAGACTTTGCGAGTTCTCACAACTCCTAGCTCTAACTTCCTAAGTTGTCCTTTCTCAATGGACGGCTAGGATCCTTTCATGAACTTGGACTTCGTGAGTTCTCACGACTCCTATCTCTGACTTCCCAAGTTGCAATTCAGCGAAACGTTTATCTCTTGCCACGCGTCCCTTCTCGATGGACGGCTGGGATCCTTTCACGAACTCAGACTTCGCGAGTTCTCACGAATCCTATCTCAAACTTCCTGAGTTGTGAGTCAGTGAAACGTTGATCTCTCGCCATGCATCACTTCTCTATGGAAGACTAGGATTGTTGCGGCTCCTAGCTCCTTGGGTATTCTCCTCCTGGATTTTCTCCAAACAGTTCTTCCTTCGAAGCCTGTGGGTTTCTGCCACGTACCCTTCCCAGCACCAATGGCTAGGATTGACCTCACGACTTTAGACTTCGCAATCTCTCACTCTCCCCCTCGCAAATCTTTTGAATTCCGATCCTTCGAACTCTCGGATCTGCTGCCACCTGTCCCCCTAACAATGGACGGTTCTGATGATTTCTGAACTTTGGGACTTCGTAAAGTCCACTCTCCTATGCAACTCCAAAAGGTTAAATCTCGTGCATTTTCCTCTAGATCCAATGGTTGTTGGTCCACTCGCTCAGATCTAACCACTGAGATTTGATCTCCTCCCTGTGCATTCTTCTAATTGTTTGGACGTGGTTCCAATGGTCCAGATCTTTCACAACGCTCGATCCAATGATCATTATTGCTCCTCCTCCTGAGCTTTCACTTTCTTCCCTGACTTGAAAGATTTTAGATGTTTTGAAGGTCTTGACCTTTGGTTTACTTCCTGCGAGCCCTGATGTATGGTCTCGACTTCTGCTTTCCCTCCTGAGCTTACGAACTTGAAACAAGATCACCTCTTGGACCTCATCTGTGCTTCTAAAAAGCGCTTGTCTCTTCTAAGCTTGGTCCTTAGGGATTTTCGAATTCCCACGTACTCCTTGCATTAATCTGCCTGTGTCAGATCGACGATCCATGACCTTCCTCAATCCAACGGTCCAGATCACATTGCAACTTCTGGTTTCAAAAGTTTAGTCACGCCAACGTGCAATTCTCCTGATGTGTGAACTCTGATCTCGCCAATCCAATGGTCAAGGAGGGTCCTGATAGATCCTTGGATCTACGATCCAGGTCACATCGCTACTTTAGGTTTCGGAGGATCCATCCCCTTCATAATGATTACCAACATTTCTCGAACTTTCAAAGACTGAGGGAGTCAAGGCGCTAATGCATGTGCCCCTTCTTCAAATCTAACGGTCACGACAGACCTTCGATTCTCCCAAACGGGTCTCGTCTATTCACCTTCCAAACGAAAGGATATTCTCCTTCGATACTTGAATCTCGCTATTCTTCCTAAGCTTGGTAGGCTCTAAAAGGATTAAGAGCTTTGTGATATTTCTCTTGAACATAATGCTTGGAAGAATTCTTTCGCGCACCCCTTACGTTCATTTCTCAGCACTAGAACTTAACAAGCTCTATCCTCCAAGGGACTCAGAACGACTAGGAGGGTAGACATGCGTACATAAAACTGTACCTAGGGTCGACGAAATCACAGTTCATGTCTCTAGCTTACGCCACCACACGACACAAGCATTTACGAGTACAAGTCATGTTTGAACCATATAATTTATTACTTGCCTAAATACACAATCAAGCAGAAATAGAAGGGATACGGTCTATCCATTAAGCAATCATGCACATTCATGGGATATCCAACTTTAACTCACAGTACCACTTAAATACACAAGATATGTGATTACTTATCTATTACATGTGGTAGCCAACTAACTGACTGTGGGTGGTCGTCCTTCCACCCGACCATAGGCTCAGAGACATTCATTCTTAGCACTATGGCCACCCCCATGCCAAGACATGATATCACCAGGGAAATCTCATGGTTCTCAAGGATTATTTCTCTGCTTCAGCTTCTACTCGGGTTCTGTTCTCTGCGAAATTTTAGAGATTTCTCTCTTTGTTATGGCCCTAGCGAGGTTTATCAGATGCTCACTCAGCATCAAGCTCACGACCTTCTATTCATTATCCTCCTTGGAGAGCTCCGCGCATATCCCTTACGATATTTTCCTCTCTCGTCTCCTCTCTCCTTTCTGGTTATCTGTGTGTACATATCTTACCTTCCTTCTGTCAGAAGGAAGCTCGGGTTTGCAGGTCTCTATGGTACTTCGAGATGACATTCTGTAGCTAGACCATGCTTCCATTCATGGGGGTAGTTGATAATTCAACCATGTGTCCTTTCTTCATTAATTGATTTCTCTCCTTGGGATCCGAAGGAGATTTATTATCCCCATCAAAGGAAATTTGGGGTTATTTGATATAATGAACCCTCTCTTATAATTTTCTCAGTCTTTCCTCTAGTGATATTATGGCCAGTACTTTCAAGTCTTCACCCCCACAGTTAGTTATTGGCAACTCAAACAATAATACATTTACATTGTCCACATGCCTTAGCATGGTAATCCTATTTTATGATTAATTACAAACTGGGGGAAACGTGGATATTATAATTCCTTCCCCCTTAAAGGAACACCATCCTTGATGTTCTTTCTCAAAAACACATGACATGCCTTTCTCATTCAGTTGTTTCAGAAATCTTGATCCTTATTTCTCGGTCAGGTCCTTTTTCAGACCTATAATCTTGGTCACCTGCTTTCAATAATTCTTGGACAACAAGCACGTTAATCATAGTCTTGTGCGAAAACATTGCATAAAAATTTCTAGGAAAATTTTCATAATCTTAGCACAAGAATTATCTGCGTAGTTTGTGGATTTGTATCCACATGGTTGTTTTTTTATCCAGGCTCATCATTTTTCCTTGAAATACCCATTGGTTGCATGATCCCAATCAATAGTTTACAATAAATATCAAGGTTTCATCTTCCTTGCGGTCACTCACTCTCCAGGCCCAGGCTCAGGCATCCCCTTCTCTGCTATACAGTCCCTCGGGCGATCCATCTTGCATTCCCAAGGTTTTCTCGCATAGGAATAACTACCCACCATGTGCATGATCCCAATAGTTTACAATAACTATCAAGGTCTCCTCTTCCTTGTGCTCACTCACCCTCTAGGCCCAGGCTCAGGCATCCCCTTCTCTGCTATACAGTTCCTCGGGTGATCCATCTTGCCCTGCCAAGGTTTTCTCGCACATAAATAATTCCAGAGACTCTATCAAGTCTTACAGTTGAGGCATCCCTCAGACTTTCTCTGTCAAGGCATCCCTTCGGCTTGTGTTACCTCAACACAACATATTTGAGGCGATCGTGGCTTATCACGGGGTTCTCATGGCTCAGTAGTAGTCATTTTTCATGCTTTTCAGCTTGACAGCCTTCCGACTCAACGAAAGTTAAGGATGAAGGTTACTCTCCTTCTCTTGGCACAGAAATAGATAGGGATGAAGGTTACTCTCCTTCTCCCAACTCAATCATAGATAGGGACAAAGGTTACTCTCCTTCTCCCAAGTCAGTCTCTATTTCCTGCGATCAGAACATATCCTTTTTCTCAGTTCTTCCTCCAACCTGAGAGCTCAGTCTCTCGTCTCTACACTCTTCACATATCTTTTCCTTTCACATGTATCATAGGCATACATAAACTCATGAGACATCATCATAAATTTTAAATTCAGAATTTCCTTGTAAATTCGTTACCTACAAATTTCCAATTCTACATTTTATTTTCATATTTGTTCCACACAGGAACCAGATTCATAATTATGGGACTTTCCTTCCCATAGCAGTTTGGCTTAGCAGGCAATTGGTCTTCCTAATGGGCTTACAACGCTGCCATATTCAAGACTCCTTTGCTTCATGCACTTCAACTTCAATCAGCGAAACAAATTGTTAGTTTCTCCGTGCACATACATTTTTAGTGCACCTTTATAACGTCATCACAAACAATTTCAGAGTTATGCATACTAACAATCAAATTCACTTTCTTAAAAAAAAAAATACCATTCCCTGTAGTTTGTCTCAGTAGGCAATTGGTCTTCCTTATGGGCTTACAATACTGCCATATCCAAGACCCATTCCTCATGCAGTTTCAACATTCCTCACCCAAACAATTGTTAGTTTCCATGTACATTATCTTTTCAAAATCAGGCATACTAACAGTCCAAGTCATTTTCATCTATTCAAGGATACCAAGCAAAAAGGATACATCATCCATTACCTATGGATCGTTCCATCCTACCAAATTTTTCAAAATGTAATTCAGATATCAATTGATTTTAATGAATGCGCCAACACTCGTGGCCACATTCATACCCAATGCACCCTTGCATTGATTTTAAGTTTCCCATACTTTTTGACAAGTACTTTTCCATGGTGTGTTGTATTTTAGCCAATCTTTTCACCATATGGCTTATTTATTCTCATTCATTGTTGCAGCAGGGTTGTGCTTCTAGCTATAGTTTAATCACGATCCCAAATCAGTACACTTGAAACTCAAAAGTTTCACATGAATGCCTTTAAGCATTCTTTCTCCATTAATAACCAGGGTGCCAACACTCATGGCCACCCAAATTTGGTTTTCTCTAACACCTATACAATATGAGTAGAAATGTTGGAAGCTCCTCCTTCCTCAATGGGAAATCCATTGTTTGTCCTTTATGCAAACATGCATTTCCTTGAAGCAATTCCATGCAACGTGTTATCTATGAGCACTTTTGTTTCCAATCGTTCCTTGATTGGTCCATGTATTCATGACATATCAGTTCATGAATTCTTCTGAGGATTACAATCAGTCTTTACTACCAGAGGTTCATGCCTCCATCATTCAGGTTCTCCTTCATGGATCATACCCTACTTGGGTATCCAAGGCATGCAACTGCCTTTCAATGTTTCATACATAACATTAAGACCGTAAAACATTTCAGAAGGGATTCTTACCCAATGTCTTAATACCTTGTGCCACATAGGCATGAACATTTTTATATCGGTTATGGCTGCTAGCACCCCCTCTGATATTACCCCTTTAGTGGTAATCCATGGGGACTTTTAAAGTCCCTTCAACAATCTTTCAACAAGAACCTTCTCATAGTCATCCTCTGATTGAGGTTGTTCATTATTGGCAATTGTCTTTCTCAACAGTTCCAATCTTATTTCTTTCTACACATGACATACATCATAAGCACATTAGTCACCATTTAAATTAAAATGCAAGTACCATAGCATTTAAATTAATAAAATATTTCCAAACATGTCCTAGCATATCTATATGCACTTCATCACATTATCCTTAATGTTTTCATGAGTGCAACGCAACAGTTCTCAATCGTTTCTACAGTAATATAACCATCATCACTATGGTGTCAAAACATTTACTTTCATCGGCGTACTATCTTTCTCATCCCAGAGAAAAACCTAATACACAACAATAAAAGAATTGAGGCCTCTCCCCTTCTTCAAATTCTTTCTACATCGTCTGGGACTTTTCAGTCCAGCTGAGTTATTTCTAAGGCCTCACTGTATTTTCTCTTCTTTTTCAATTCTACTCCATGTTGGGATCTTCCTTCTCTTTTCCTTGAGCCGCCTTGGTTAGGCCTCACCCTAACCATTTTTGGAATACATCAGCATGCTTTAATAAAAAACTTTTTGTTCATAATGGATCGTGAACCTGTGCATCCATCACATTACCATTCGATTATCGGAATGGTCAATATCCATTTATTAGTCTTCTACTCATTACATGATGTTTTTCAAAATGTAATTCAGGATTCTGGTATATGTGTGTGTGTGTGTGTGTGTGTGCGTGTGCGTGTGTGTGTGTTCATATAAACTTGTGGCTTACTGCTTAATTCTCAGCAGTCATTAAGGTTGTGACTTTGTTTTCCTCACAGAGTATTCACACAGTTCCTCCACAGGGAATTCCTTCAGCATGCAACTTCCTTATTGCATATCCATCACTATCTATGCTAGACTCAACCTTGAGTTAGATTTTATCTGTTTACCAAATATTCCTTAAGGAATATAAACATGCATCTTTGTCATGTACCTAATTACGTATCCATACGTATTCTGGTTTTGTTAACTTACATCCATGATGTATTTAACCATATTCATAATCCTAAGCCTGCATGTAGTTGTCATAGGTATATTTCACAGCCCACGTACATCTTAACTTTTAAGATCAGTCAACTTAGGATTGTTCACCATCCTTCTCATGTGATTCCCAAAGGCATAATCATTTGCCTCTTATTATGACAACATAGCATCTTTGCTCATTTACCCTTCTATCTAATCATATTAGTATTCCCTGAGGAAAGGGAATACATTCCCCTCAATCTATTACTTAAAATAGAACTTTCATGACTCTTCGGAATGGAGTCAGCCATGCATCCATAGTATTCATTTAATCTCAACAAGAGCAATTCTTGCCTTATATTTCCCTCATCAGGGCAACCAAATGGTGCCACTGCCTACAATTATACTCTTTCATCATACACGTGCATCACTTGCACGTTTAATATCATTCATACCTAACTGGTATCGATATCAGGCTTCATATTAAGAAGCTTCACAATACATTAAACCCATTCACTCAAGCATAATTAAACACATCTAAGTATTCATCATGCTAGCTTATTGCTTACACCTTTTCCATGTCATTCACACACATGGACATATCAGGATTCTATATCCTTTTTCCAAGGATCTTCCAAGCATCCTTATGATCATGTATACACATCTGTGTATATGTAGGTGCATCTATTGCACCTTTTTACCTAATGCATTCACTTGATAGTTTAATTTCATCATTAGTATCCTTTAGTTTGAGATTTCAGTCACTTACAGGACTAATCTCACAGTCATATCTCGTGTTGATGTTGCCTTCTTTCATGGATACAACCAACCAGGGTCATTTTCCTCTTTATGCAACAACGTCTTAGCAAGAAAACCTCCTTGCCTCAGTGTCCATAAGGTCTTACCCATATCACTTTTCTCTAGTCATGAGGAGTTATATACTCCGATTTTAATATAAAGTAGTAACTATAACTGCCAAGGATCCTACCTGGTCCTATCATATTCCTCTAAGCCCACAAAGGTATTAACCATTATACAATCCACCATCATCAGTGCCTGAAGTTCCAACTGCCCATGCTTAGAAGCAGTGTTACGAACACCAGGTCATCCGTCCTTCGGCCTTCAGCTGCCCTTGACAGAACCCTACCACCTTTAGCTATCCACATTCAAGTCTTATTAAAAATGTTAATTACAATATCCCTACTCTGGTAAGAGTAGTTATCACTTTGACAAGGGCTAAAGAAATTCTTATGTTGAAATTCAACAAGAATTCCCAAAATCACAGATTCAATATGCAGTCCTTCTTCTCAAGGAGTAAATGCAGATAAAAATTTCTCCTTACGTGACTCGTACATGAGACCAAGAAGGCCAAGTGTTGTAACCATGCTCTGATACCAATTTGTAACACACCCATGACGAGGCATAAAAAAAAATCTATTTTTCTTAACTGTCTTTAGATTCCCCTTTCTTCAATTTTAGGTTTTTCCAAGCTGTGGGCTCTTTCCTGGCCCCTTTGAAGGGTTTGAGAAATAGGTGTTAGCTCTCCATGCTAGCCCCTTCCTTCATATGACCTCAAGTTGTGACCACACGCCTATCAAAAGGCGCTTCGTGACTTCACATGTCGGGTATTTTCATGTGAGCCAACCCTGACTCTTCCGACGCTTGAACTTCTAAACTAGAGCCTAACGCATACTAGCTCCTCCATTAATCATTTTCAATGTGAACCCTTGCTATGACCTGGGGCCAATCTTTCGAGCACTTCATGACTTCACATTGTCAGAATATTTCTCGTCTCCCTTCTTCTGAAACCCGAACTAGTGAGTTTTTCTCACCAGATCAACGATCCACACTCTCCCGCGATCCAACGATCCTGATCTCCTCTCTCACGAATCGAGATTTCTCGTTTCGCGACTTTGGAAGTTGGCTTACCTCTATTTCCCCGATTCCTGATTTCCCGATATACGCTTTCCATATGAACGATTTGGATCCCTCCTTCGATCAACGGCTATGATCCTTTCGCGAAGTCGGACTTCGCAAGTTCTCATGACTCCTATATCTGACTTCTCAAGTTGTCCCTTCTCGATGGACGGCTAGGACCCTTTCGCGAACTAAGACTTCATGAGTTCTCACGACTCCTATCTCTGACTTCCCGAGTTGTGAGTCGGTGAAACGTTGATCTCTCGCCATGCGTCCCTTCTCAATGGACAGCTAGGATCCTTTCATGAACTCGAACTTCATGAGTTCTCACGACTCCTATCTATGACTTCCCGAGTTGTGAGTTAGCAAAACTTTGATCTCTCACCAAGAATCCCTTCCCGATGGATGGCTAGGATTGTTGCAGCTCCTAGCTCCTCGGGTATTCTCCTCCTGGAATTTCTCCGAAGGGTTCTTCTTTTGAAGCCTGTGGGTTTCTGCCACGTACCCTTCCTAGCACCAATGGCTAGGATTGACCTCATGACTTTGGACTTCACGAGCTCTCACTCTCCCCCTTGCAAATCTTTCGAAGTCCGATCCTTTGAACTCTCAAATCTACTGCCACGAATCCGATGATTTCAGAACTTCAAGACTTTGCAAAGTCCACTCTCCTGTGCAACTTGAAAAGATTAAATCTCATGCACTTTCCTCTAGATCCAACGATTGTTGGTCCACATGCTCAGATATAACCGTTAAGATATGATCTCCCCCCTGTGTGTTCTTCTAAATGNCAAATCTACTGCCACGAATCCGATGATTTCAGAACTTCAAGACTTTGCAAAGTCCACTCTCCTGTGCAACTTGAAAAGATTAAATCTCATGCACTTTCCTCTAGATCCAACGATTGTTGGTCCACATGCTCAGATCTAACCGTTAAGATATGATCTCCCCCCTGTGTGTTCTTCTAAATGTCTAGACGTGGTTCCAACGGCTCAGATATTTCACAGCGCTCAATCCAACGATCATTGTTGCTCCTCCTCCTGAGCTTTCTCTTTCTTTCCCGACTTGGAATATTTCAAATGTTTCGAAGGTCTCGACCTTCAGTTTACTTCCTGCGAGCCCTGATGTATGGTCTCAACTTCCACTTTCCTTCCTGAGCTTACAAACTTGAAACAAGTTCGCCTCTTGGACCTGATCTACGCTTCTAAAAAGTGCTTGTCTCTTCTGAGCTTGGTCCTAAGGGATTTTCGAATTCCCACGTACTCCTTGCGTTCATCTTCCTACGTCAAATCGATGGTCCATGACCTTCCTCGATCCAACGGTCCAAATCACATCGAAACTTCTAGTTTCGAAAGTTTAGTCGCACCAACGTGCGATTCTCCCGATGTGTGAACTCTGATCTTGCTAATCCGATGGTCAAGGAGGGTCTCAATAGATCCTTGGATATATGGTCCAGGTCACATCACTACTTCGAGTTTCAAAGGATCCATCCCCTTCACGATGATTACCAACATTCATTGAACTTGCGAAGACTAAGGGAGTTGAGGCGCTAACGCCTGTGCCCGTTCTTCAAATCTAACGGTCGCGACAGACCTTGGATTCTCCCAAACCGGTCTCATCCATTCACCTTCCAAATGAAAAGATATTCTCTTACGATACTTGAATCTCGCTATTCTTCCAGAGTTTGGTTGGCTCTGAAAGGCTTAAGAGCTTTGCGCTCTTTCTCTTTAACATAACGCTTGGAAGAATTCTTCCGCGCACCCCTTACATTCATTTCTCAGCACTAGAACTTAAGTAATTATCGGTCTCTGTTTGCCTCACAGAGAGCCTGTGCATATCTGCACTACCTCTCCTGAGCTTAACAAGCTCCATGTAACACCCTGTTTCCCCCAGCTTGTAAATATAACTGGACTGGCCAAGAACTATGGCAAACTCGTAAATGTGAATATGTGATGTAAATGGACCTTGTGGAAAAGGTCAATAAATGTGAATAAAATTCTGAATTTATTGTAGGACTGCTGAAAGGGGATGTGCAGAAAAAGAGACCACGATGGCGGTGGAAGGCACCTGAAAAGGTGGCGTTAACTTCCACCAAGAATTAATACCGTATTTGGACTCCACTGGCCCAGAGAACCAAAAGCGGTTTGTTGGCCCCGAATTAAATGTCTCGCAGGCTGGTAGGTAGATGGTTTAATGAGGGATGGGAGGTGAACCTCCCATCCATAGAGCCATTAGACTTGATCAGCGCGAGGGTAATCGCGCCACACGCAGCCTCGCAAGAGGATAAGGCGTGGGGTAGAAGCGATCAGGGGCAGACGCGAGGGGACAACTCTGGCATTACGCAAAGTGAGTGATAGCAGAGAGGAAGGATTGTAACCTTCGCTCCTGGTCACTGGCAAACGGAGACGCAGTCTCACAGCATCGTGGTCTAAGCTTGGGGGTGGCTAGTGGTAAATCCGCTGGGATTCGCTAAGCCTACGGTTGGGTGGAAACAAGCACCCCTCTCAGCAGTTGCTTGACCCCTGGTGTTATCTCTGATAAGTGTTTTTCCTCTGGCATCTTGAAATATATATATGTGCTTATTCTGATAATTATGGTCATAAGCTGTGAAACTGTGAATGATTTCATTATAAGAATGACTGTATGGTGTTTTGATCAGTACTAGTAGTTGTATATTTATATGGAAAGACTACGTGTGATTTATGTCTTCATGAATTTCGTTATTTGTGTGCGTACTGATCAAATTTCGACCTCACGTCTGGTTCTCGGGAGGACGATACCCTTTTGGCCTCATAAAGTACCCTAAGTAAGTCTCCCCATAGAGATACTCTCCTTGAATAACCCCTCAAGAACCCGGAAGGTAGATGTGAAGGCACAAAGCCTTGGTAACTCTGTATGAGGAGAAACGATCCTCTTAAAAACCTGAGATGGCAGCTTAAGGATGGAATATCGAATCTATGGATGAGACTCCGTCGGGAGATCTGTGGTCACTCACGACCGTCAGATCGAAAGGAGAAGAAGAAGTCTTAAGGGCCTTAACCTCGATAGATGGTGATGGGTGGATGATATTTCATCGGGAAATCTGCAGTCCCCCACGACCGTTAGATTAGTAGGAGAAAGTAGGGCGTTAAAGGCCTTACCACTTGTTTTTCCTGTGTCTTCGTGGGTAGTGAAGAGTTTAGGACAGTAGATCCCCACGGTCCATGACAACATCTGGACCGCTGATTTTTCCACATCCATGATGTAGTGGGAGAGTGCACAAGGTGGGACAGATCTGAGCCATTAGATCTTAGCCAGAAAAACCCGACAGCCATTGGATCTGTTAAGAGATGCATGGGGGTTAAGCCCTCATGAACAGGAGGTTGAAAGTCCCGACAAGAGGCGTGGCCATCGGGATATCGGCATTCGTGAAATCGGGAGTCACGATGACATGAGGTCGGGAATTGTCATAGTGAAAATCCCAAAATCAATAT
>JASDQU010241919.1:256593-268775 GCA_032191745.1 Picea mariana
GCGTGTGCGCTCATGTTCCTAATAATGTGCTCCTAAAAAAAATGAAATAAAAATAACGCGTGTGTGCTTTAGGAATGTGCACGCGCGCGTTATTTTTATTTCAAATTTTTTAAGGAACGTGTGCGCATTTTTGTTCCTAATAACATGTCATGCTTTAGGAACATGTGCACGTTCCTAAATCTCACACACACACATTATTTATATTTCAATTGTTTTAGGAGTGAGTGCACATTCCTTTTCCTAATAACACATGCACATTCGTGCATGTTCCTAAAGCGCATGCGTTATTTTTATTTCAATGTTTTTAGGAACCCACACACGTTCTTGTACAAATGTTTCTAAAGAACGCGTGCACGTGTTCTTGAGAACACGCACACATTCTTGAGACTACACACGCGTTCTTCGGAACGTGCTACGTGGCTTGCTGAGATGAGGTTCAGGGTTTGTTGAACCTATCACATCAGTTTGTTGAACCTATCATATCATGAATGCACATGCATTCACCCAAACATTAAGAGGGAGTGTTATAATTAATGTGTATCTTATTGTATGGTTTAGCAGGTTGTTAGATAGTTGGTTGTGAGAGTGATTCTCCCCAACTAAGTCTCCTAGTTTGACGTATGGTTGAGATATTCTCTCAACCTCTCTAGAATAAATTAGATGTAATAACAACTTGTAAACTCTATATAATAGAGTCATAATTTATTGCATTTGTATTAAGTTTTCGTAATACATTATTATTGTATATAACAATGTCTACTCTCTCATATTTCATGCAATCTTTATCCATCCATAAGTTACTTTTTAACATGCTAAAAAGTTTATAGATCCAAAAGTTAATCCTAAAAAATTTATGGATCCAAAAGTTAACTTTAGAGATGTGATATAAGGTATTTAAATTGTTCTATATCTATCAAAATAATTAAATGAAAAAATAAAAAACCTTTTAGAATCCTTAAAATTAACTTTAAGTTTAAAGTTAACTTTATAAATTTGATATAGGGCATTTAAATCCTTTTATGTTTATTAAAATAATTAGATGTCATCAAAATAAAAAAACCATATAATAAGTTATTCCAATTAAATGAAAAAAAAAAAAAACCCTTAAATCCTTAAAGTTAACTTTAGAGATTTGATATAGGGTACTTTTTTTATGTCTATCAACATAATTAGATGCCATCAAAATGAAAAAGGATTTGATGACCTCATATTTTACACTTTCAAATACACTTATGGAATATTACTATCCCATGTGGCATGCTCATATCTTATTGCATGTAGATTAAACTTATAAAATATTATTATTACATGTGATATGTTTATGATTAATAATATCTAACTTACTATGCAGTGGTGAATGTTGTGACAGATAAATTATAAGCTTTCAGATCTAACGACTTATAATCCAAGTATAACAACATTCAATGCTACTGAATTGGATATTGAGTGCCTCATACCAATATCATATTGCATGAATCTGTTCATTATTATTGTGCCCGTACTTACATACCTCACAAAACCCATACAATCCCCGTACCAAACATTTCTCATCTACCAGTCTTTCGTTGTTTGGAGGCTCTTGAGAATAAATCCCATCACTAGAAAGGATCCCACATCCACGTAAGACGTCCGGCTGTCGTCTGATTTTATAAAATATGATCTCAGCACAAACTTTATCCACCCAAAAGTTGAAACTTAAAATTTTGAATATAGAATTTTGGATAGAGAAAGTGGACAGTTCACTCTGTAGATTTTGTTCTTATAATTTTCGTATGGTCCTTGAATGGCAAAGATCATGGGAGCTTATTTTTATACTCGTCTTTAACACCACTCATAACTTAATCAAAGCATGTGATAGATTAGAACTCTGTAGATTTTGTTCTTATAATTTTGGTATGATCTTTGAATGATAAAGACCATGGGAAAAATGAAAATGATTTTGGCATGGTCCTTGAATGATAAAGATTATGGGAAAAATAAGAATAATAAAGATCATGGAAAAATTGATAAAGACTATAGGAAAAATGAGAATGGTAAAAACTATAAAAAAATTGAGAAAGTACAGAAATTTCATATGAAAATGGTAAAATTAGAGTGATTGTAATTATGATAGGGAATTAAAAGCCAAAGTCTAAACTTTCATTATTCAACCCAATCCGTACATAATTACACTTACTACATTAAGCTTTTAACTCTTATCCTATAGGTAACATTGTCAAATGCATTATGGTATGGAGGACTAACCCATACCATTACTACACCTATGGCAGGTTACTCAAACCATTAAATATCAAAGGTACCATTTGATCATTTTTATACCTTTCATTTTATGTGTGTCATATTTGAAGTACCAAATTTATAATCAGCTTTCAAACTTTATATTTCCTAATTCCAATTTCAATGTCATTTTAGTTAAAAAGTTATGAACATTGTTTTCTGGAATCTTTAAAACAATGAAATATATAATATTTAAGAGTTATATTAAAAAGTTATGAACATTGTTTCTGGAATCTTTAAAACAATGAAATATATAATATTTAAGAGTTATATTTTATACTGAAATGAAATCCTATAAAATAATTTTTAGTTTAACTTAATTAAGAAAAATTGCATACATAAATATATAAAGTTATTAAGTACTTTAAACATCAAATAGGGATGATGGTCTTTATAATATAATAGTCAAAGGTAAGATAAATTTGGGTTTGATATCTAATTTTAGAAATGATTATTATAGGATGTTTTGATATCCAATTTTGACATTATCTACATTTTCATTAAAAGTTATAGTTGTTGAAAAGCATGAAATACTATTATTAACCATTTGAAATGTTGTTTTCATCTTGTAGATGTTTCAATTATCAAAATATAAATTAAGTTCATAATTTTCATGAAATACTATTATTAACCATTTGAGATGTTATTTTCATCTTGTAGATGTTTCAATTATCAAAATATAAATTAAGTTCATAATTTTCATGAAAATTGAGTTGGAATGACACACATGTAGAATCAAATTCCTACTTTACAAAAAAAAATTCCCATAAAATCTTATTTGAAAGAGAGTATGTGAAAAAAGTTTTGCAATTAATGTAATGTCCATAACTTTAAATATGATAATAAACATTGAGACAACTTTAAATATAATAATAAACATTGAAATTAGTAAAAACAAATATATTGATAAATATTTATAGAAAAAATTAAATATTGATAAATATTTATAGAAAAAATTAAATTGCAAAGGAAGTTAAATATACTACAATAAAAATTCTAACTATAAAATTTATATATCAATATATTATACCATTTTAAGATTCATAAAAACATTTCATATATATATATATATAAAATAATTAATAAAAATAATTTATTTATTTATTAAATAGTAACTAGTAAAAATGCTTGTAATTCAGTTGTATTGATAAATACACATCGTCACTTCAATTCTCATTCTCATACTTAACCAATGATACAAAACCTATACAATCCCTATAAAAAAAATTATCCACCAAACTTCCGTTCCATTTTTTTTTTTTGTGTAGGCTCGTGATCTACAACGAGTACAAATGCTTATTAACCGTATCACTAGAAGGGAACCCACACATCCACTTCAGAGCTGTTTTCGTTATGTATGCAAGTTCAGAGCTGTTTTAGTTATGGATGTAAATGGAGGAAGGAGGAAGAGTGAAGCAGAAAACAAGTAGTAGTTTAATCCTTCTAATTTTGGGGTTTTTTTCAACATATTTTCTCATGAAATTTATTTGAAATTTGGTGAGAAAATTGAAACTCCAAATTTAAATAGTTTAATAGCATTAAGAGCATTTTCCAGCCATTTAAATAGTTTGAAAAAATTAATTCTTATTTTAAAATTGGTTTAGGATTTGTTGGAGATTGTTGAGTTATCATGTCAATCTCTATCTCCAAGTTTGAAATAAATTGAATCTGACAACACTTATACACGTGTATTGTATTTGGGTTTCTATATGAAATAATAATAATAGTGTGCCTGCAATTTTTTTGAGATGGTATCAAATTTGGTATAGGATTAGTGTGTAGATAGACGTTTTTCAATGAGTGTAGATTATTGAGAGTTGTGTGTAGTTTGTTGAAGAAAAGAGAATTATTAGTGATGTACATCTGTTGCTCATAAATTTAGACACCATTTTCATCGAAACAGTCACCCGTCGTCCTATAGAGGAGTTGTTGTGTGAGTGAGTCACTCTGCGGAGAAAGAAGCCACACACTAGTCGAGAATTCGCTCCATCAGATTACAGATCTGAAGGCTCTCCTTTCCAAGTATCACGACTTCCACACTCTGAATTCCTTGGTGGACGTCAGCAGTGGGACTAGAAGCGTTGNATATATATATATATATATTACTTTGTTAGAAACTGATTTTCATATAAATGCATGTCAATAGGCGTCGAGCACGTGGGAAGAGACATGCATGAAAATGTGCCCATTGGTGATGCCATATTCATGAAATGAGTTCAACGTTATGTGTGTTAGTGAGAAGTTTTTGTAAAATTCTTTGTAAAAGAAAGTAGAGGATGCATTTTGGGTGGTAACCGACATTTCATAAGTGGTATAGGGTCTTGGATTTGTTATTGTTAACATATATATTGAGATTCATACTCTAATATGAAGGTGATGTTATTTGTTAGAATTTGCGACTCTAACAAATGAGATGAACAAAGATGTTGAAGATGGAAGACAAAGGAAAGACATAGGAATCATTTTGTGCATGATCCATATAAGAGAAGCTTGGAAATGCATCAAGGTCACCATACTTCGAGTGTACTTCGGAAGAAGAGAATGTTCAAGAAGTTCTTTTTTTTTCTATGTCCGTGCTCGAAGAAGGTTTCGATGAGGTTTGAAGGAGGTAGCTATATTAGTCTAAAATTTGTTTAATTAGTGTCAATGTGTATTAGTGTTATTCCTAGTTTGTAAGAATATATGATGAAGAACCAATCATAGAACATAGTAACATAATTTAAGTTGGTGGTTCTTGACGTTCTTCGATGCCACAAGAACACATCATTGGTTTGATTATGTCTACAGTATGTTATAAGTTAGTGGTTCTTGTTGTTCTTCAATGCTTGACAAACAACAATTACTAGTTATATTTGTGTGAGCTTGTGTATGTGAGAAAGGTCATGTTGTATGATTGTCAACTAGATACATTCACCATCTAGATTGTTTTCCTATACAATTGGCAAATACATAATTCTCTATACTTTGACATATGAAAGTATGTCAATAGGATGATTTGGTATCTAGAGTACTTTTCAAAGTATGTCAAGAATCGTCAATCATTAAAAATATGTCATTGATGGTCAAAAAAAATTGCATCTTCAATGGATGAAGTGGTAGCTCGAATGAATGGGTGAGAAAGAGTGTAATCTACGACAGTTCAGAAGTGGATCAAGATGCTAATCAAGACTAGGCTAGATAGAGATCAAAGTCCATAAATACTTATTTGTGATTTCTTTATTGTTATTTGTGATGTAAGCATTAAGGATGGGTGTTAGAATCAATGCTTACTTTAGAATTGGTTAGGGGTTGTTGGATATTGTTGAGATATTCTATCAACCTCTATCTCCATGTTTGGAATAAGTTGGATCGCATAACACTTATATAAGTGTATTGTATTTGGGTCTGTATATGAAATAATAATAATAGTGCGCGTGCAATTTCTTTTGAAAATATATCCATTTGAAGATCTTTTTTTAGGATTGTACGAGACAAATATGCTCGGATGGGCTTACACCTCCAAACTCAACTAGAATTATAGCATTGAGAAAATGATTATTCGGGGATGAAAAGCTTAGTATGGGCTTGAAAACAATTGCAAATAAGTTGATCTTTGGATTTGGAATAAGAAGAAAATCCTCTTTGAGACTCTTATTACACATGTTATTCTTTATGGATGTGAATTATGGGTTGTAGTATCTCTCTCATGAATCCTGGAGAAAGATAAAGGAAATACAAAAGAATTTTATAACCTATCATCTCAAAGTTAAAGGAAATATGTCATATCCCATCCTCCTCTTAGAAACAAGCCTCTCCCCCATTGAGACTATGACTATGACTAGGTACCACCATCGACTCAAGCGAGGATGGCATAAAGATGCCCGGTCTTGGCTAAGCTATTGGGGAATCATGGAAGACACAATTTTCCAGAATAAATCTATACTATTAAAAATATCATGAAATCAAAATTTAAGTAGAAAATGTGGTGTGATAAAGAGTTAGAGGAAAAAAGAAAATTAAGGTATTATAAGGATGTAATCAACCCTAATCTAGAAGATCAAAATTATCTATCTGTTTTGACAAGTGTAAAGAAAAAAATGAGCTCCATAGTGAAAATGGGAGTTGGTCAATTCCTAAAATGTCATGGGATGAAAGAGTGTGTCACCTTTGTGACACTAAGAAGGTTGAAGATGAAAAGCACTTTCTCTTAGATTGTCCAGCCTATACTATATTAGATCTCATTTTCAAAATATTTGTCACTCTACCAACCTTCCTAACCTCTTAACTCAACAAAACTATGGTGATATTGGAAAGCTTATATTATTTATTTTCTAGCAAAGAAACAAAATTCTAAATAATGACAAGTAATTACTTACCCTCTTAAGTTACAATATACCAATTCTTAGTGGACATTAATCATCATCATCATCATCATCATCATCTAATATTTCATTAACTGTTTTCATATCATTTCCTATATATATTTTGATTAGAATTAGATAAATTGAAACTGTGTAATTGTATCCTTACTTCTATGATTATGTCCATAGTTGCAACTATTAACAAATTTTCTAACTTGTAATTACCATTTACCCCGCTCATTATCAAATGAAAGTTTATATAACCTCTTTCCACTGCAATTTTTACGACGAACCAAAATGAATATATCTCATCTTTGTTATGAGTATCGTCTAAAAAATATAGTTATCTCTGATAAATATGATACCTCAATGCAACAATATGGTTGTCCCTAATGAACTTAATACCTCCATCAAAATAGCTCCACGACTTTGATTTTTGATTAAATATCATTTTCAGAATTTTTCTATTTTTTAAAAAACGGTTTCTTCTTTGTTGATTTCAAAGAACTTGCATATACATATCTAACTTGACGGGGTGAAAGACGTCAAGAATCCAGAATCCATTGATTCTTCGTCTCATCACGTGACATTCCCAGATTTCATTCCTTTATTCATTGATTGAGTAGTGGTACGACATCTTTTGATTGCACATGTGATTACTTTTCCAAATAATGATGCTATATTCAGTGTTCAACGTAACTCAAGAAAGATAATAGATAATAGAATATGTAGTAGAAATTGGGTACACATAATATAAGTCTCTTTTATTACGAGAGCACACTTTTACACACATTCATAGCTCTATTATATAGAGTTATTGAAATCTAATTGTTTTCTAATTTAGGTGGTGTATTTGAGATAATATCTCAACAAACAAAAACTCAATGTAATTGAGATATTATAATTAAAATCAGAGATCAATTAATCTCAATAACAGTGAGGCCACAAGGGCACATCACCAGTGAGTCTACGCTCACATAATCTATTCTTAATTGTTTATTAATGTAAATCAATTACATATATATAGCACAAGGTGCTCACAACAACCTTGAACTACCTCCTACAAAGGTGGATCTGAAACCAACCTAGAAGCTATAAATGAATACAGCTATAACAACCCTGAAACCAACTCTAACAAATAGTTTATATTTCGAAATTATTCCAACACTTCCCCTTAATGGAGAAATGGATTCTCAACACTCCAAGTAATATGAATAATTTAGCTCTTGGTGTAACACCCTGTTTCCCCCAGTTTGTAAAAATAACTAGACTGGCCAAGAACTGTGGCAAACTCATAAATGTGAATATGTGATGTAAATGGACCTTGTGGAAAAGGTCAATAAATGTGAATGACCTTATGAATTTATATTGCAGGACTGATGAGAGGGGATGTGCAGAAAAAGAGACCACGATGGCGGTGGAAGGCACCTGGAAAGGTGGCCTTAACATCCACCGAGAATTAATACCGTATTTGGACTCCACTGGCCCGAAGAACCAAAAGAGGCTCGCTGGCCCCGAATTAAATGTCTCGTAGGCTGGTAGGTAGATGGTTTAATGAGGGATGGGAGGTGAACCTCCCATCCGTAGAGCCGTCAGACCTCATCAGCGCGAGGGTAATCGCGCCACACGCAACCTTGCAAGAGGATAAGGCGTGGGGTAGAAGCGATTGGGGGGCAGACGCGAGGGGAGAACTCTGGCATTATGCAGAGTGAGTGATAGCAGAGAGGAAGGATTGCAACCTTCGCTCCTGGTCACTGGAAAACAGAGATGCAGTCTCACAGCATCGTGGTCTCATCTCGGGGGTCGCTAGTGGTAAATCCGCTAGGAGTTGCTAAGCCTACAATTGGGTGGAAACGAGCACCCCTCTCAGCAGTTTCTTAACCCTGGTGTTATTTCTGATAAGTGTTTTGCCTCTGGCACCTTGAAATATATGTATTTT
This sequence comes from Picea mariana, assembly GCA_032191745.1. NCBI lineage: Eukaryota > Viridiplantae > Streptophyta > Pinopsida > Pinales > Pinaceae > Picea > Picea mariana. The sequence goes on from JASDQU010241919.1 coordinate 265,150, forward strand.
GATAATTATGCTCATAAGCTGCGGAACTGTGAATGTTTTCATTTTAAGAATGTATGAGTAGTATTTTGATCAGTAGTAGTAGTTGTATATGCTTATAACAGAAAAACCACGCATGGCTTATGTTGATAAATGCATTTAATTATGCATAAGTTGAACCAAGTCAGGCTTCCAGCCCGTTCTCGGGAAGTTGTTTACCCTTATCTGTCTCCAGGGATGCCCCAGAATAGATCTCTTCACAGAGATTCCCTCCTTGGAAAGGGTTACCAAGAACCTGGAAAAAGGACTTGGCTGTGCAAGTCTTAACAACCCTGTACGAGGAGGAATGACCCTCTTAAAATCCCAAAGTAGCAGCGTAGGGATAAGTATCGATCAACGGACGAGATTCCATCGGAAGACCCATGGTCATTCATGACTGTTTGATTGACAAAAGAAATGAGGGCGTTACATACCTTGCCCCTTTTTCCTCTATCTTCGTGAATAGCGAGGAAATCGGGATCGTAGACCCCCACGGTCCATGAGAACACCTGGACCGTTGATTTTTCCACATCCATGAAGCAGTGGAAGAGTGCACAAGGTGGGACAGATCTGAGCCGTTAGATCTTAGCCAGAAAAACCCGACAACCGTTGGATATGTTAAGAGATGCATGAGGGTTAAGCCCTCGTGAATAGGAGGTTGAAAATCCTTACGAGAGGCGTGGCCATCGGGATATCGGCATTCGTGAAATCGGGAGTCACGATGACACGAGGTCGGTAATTTTCCTAGTGAAAATCTCGGAATCAATAGGAGCCATCCATCATGGGAGGATGTGTGGTGGCAATCGAAGCTTTCGGGAAAAGTCCCGAAAGGAAATTCATCCATCAGGAAATTGGAAATCCCGTGGACAAGAAGTCCATACACTTCGAAATTGCGAAGTCTGGAATCTCGGCAAAGTGAAAAGTTTCCATTGTAGGGCCAGTTGTCATTATATCGGCATATCAGGATTCGATGGATCGTGAATCCTGAGGACGAGTACATTCTGGCATTGGAAAGTCCGAAAACCTGATAGGAGATAAGGCTGCAGCCTTGTTAGATAGTGGTCATGTGGGCCAGGAGTTTAGCCAGAAGGGATAACATGTAAAGGACCATATCGGTGAATTAGCTCATTGGGGATCGCGGAATCGGGATTCCCGTTGACAAGAGTTCAGGATTTCCCATGGTGGAAACCCCAGAGTAGGTCTGAGCCGTCTGATTGGCGGAGGCCACCTGTCAAGAGATTAACCGCATTGGGAAACCGGGGATCGAGGATTTGAGAATCCTGTGATCGAGAGTCCGGATTCTCGTGATGATAAACCCCGATGAACGGATGAGATTCTTTCGGAGGACCTTAGGGTCTGCAATGACCGTTAGATGTGAAGATGAGACGTCAACTTAAGCCAGGACGTAAATATTCTTTAGGATAAGCGACGAGCAGATCTGGACAGCTAGAGTCCACCCGTCCAGATCTACGGCGGAGGTTCCATTCCGGAGCCCCCTTACTATTCAGCCTTTAGCGATAGGGGGGGTCTGGAATTGGACGTGCAACTCTCGAACGGTCGAGATTAACTCACCAGGATCAACGGCGCTCAAGTGGATTCTGGACCACCCTTTCCATTCTGCCTTTAATGGGGGGGGGTCCAGAATAGTGTGGCATGTGAAGTGGGGCCCCTCCTGACATGTCGACCACCGTGTCGCGTTTCCCTTTCTGCCACCTGTATTCCACTTAACCGTGCGACAGGGCCTGTTCTCGTTGGCGTGTCTCTACCCCTGTTGAGATTTGTTCTTATTGGTCATTTGCTGACCCTGTAGGGATTCGTCCCCATTGGTCGGTCGCTAGCCCTGTCGGGGTTCAGCGGTTGCAGATTCGAACGATTAGACATTATTATAGCGCCGAGGCGTGAAATACAAATAGGCACTGCGTTCAAATTGAACCGCGATCATGGATATTTAGGGGTTCTGGTTCGGCAGAAGACCAGAAAAATCCAATTTAGGTAGTGGGTATGTGACAAAGTGGTATCAGAGCATGGTTACAACACTCGGCCTGATTGGGCTCATGAACGAGTTGCACATAAGCTCCGTTCGAAGTACTCCTACGAAGAGCAACCCCCTAATGTAACTCTCTTGTCCAGGATTGAAAACTTGGAAACAAGAACCCAACTATGTATGCATGTGAAAGAGTTATAAATTATGCGCAGATTAGAAAAATATATCTAACTCTTGACTAACAACCAGCGTTTGTCTTTTCACCTAAGCGGACGATCAGCCGCGGGAATGTACAGACGCAGAGTATGGTAACTCACCAAGAGGTGGGAGAAGGCTCCCACAACAGAGACGAAGATTCTGATGAAAGAAGAGCAATAGGAACCCCTACAGATCTAGCCGAGACTGTGAGGAGTCTCATGGTTGAATTGCAAAGCTGCAAGGCCGACAATGAAAGGATGATGAAAGAACAAGAAAAACAAAATGAAAATAATGCAGTTTTACTGCAAAGCTTATTTGACCTACAGCGACAAATGCATCATGAACCCGAGATGCATAAACATGGTGGTATCAGTGGCCATACTGAGAGAAGCACCTCAAGAAAGGTCCACCCTAGAGGTAAAGGACCAGTACCAGACAATTCCACTGAGAAGGAAGCTAGTGATTCAGAAGGCTCTTCCATCAATGGGACCAGTTCCTATTCTCGAAGAAAATAGAAGAAGCAAAAGACTTCCAAGAGTCATAAATTTGAGGAATTCAGAAAGGCCAAACCTCGCTCCTTCGACGGTGAGATAAAGAAGGGAGAGGAAGCCGAGACCTGTCTACTTGGACTGAAGAAATATTTCAGAGTCCATGATTTTTCAGAGAATTTGAAGGCCCGAGTGGCCACTTTCAATCTGAACGGAAAGGCTTCCATTTGGTGGGAAGACCTTAAGAATATGAAAGGGGTCCGCGAGGAGGACCTGTCTTGGAAACGGTTTGAGAAGTACTTCTGAAAGAAGTATTTGTCGGAAAGATATTTCGATGAGAAGGCTAAAGATTTTTATGAACTCAAACTGGGACAACTCACTATAGAGGAATATGTCAACAAATTCCTCGACTTATTGAGATATGTACCCTACATCAAAGTAGAGAAGGTGAAGGCGCAACGCTTCATCAGTGGGCTACCCAAGGAATACCGGAACCAAATTGAATTCGACGAGCCAAAGACCTTAGAAGACACTATTTGAAAAGCAGCATATTGTCATGAACAATATGGACATCGGGCAGAGTCTCATGGAGACTGGAGACAGAAGAGTGGTTTGAGATTTCAGAAAAAGGGGATCAAATCCTCAGGATTTAAGAACTAGAAGAAGAACCCCCGAATGAACTTTCCAGCCCGGAGTGTACTCCAGCAGAACTTTCCCTCGGTGGATGGAAATAAAACTTTTGTACCTATACCAGTAAATACTAATAAACCAAAGAGAGAACCTCTGAAATGCTGGGGTTGCGAAGAAGAGCATCTCCTGAGAGACTGTCCACACCGACAACAGAACAGTTGGAAAGTTTATAAAATTTAGGAAGCAACCACATTCAATGATGTGACAAGGAGTGTGCCGTAGATTTATGCAGCCTTGGATAATAACCAAGC
>JASDQU010241919.1:268825-284672 GCA_032191745.1 Picea mariana
AAACCAGAAAAATTTGATTTGGGTAGTGGGTATGTGACAAAGTGGTATCAGAGCATGGTTACAACACTCAGCCTGATTGGGCTCATGAACGAGTCGCGCATAAGCTCCGTTTGAAGTACTCCTACGAAGACTAACCCCCTAACGTAAATTTCTTGTCTAGGATTGAAAACCTGGAAAGCGAGAACCCGACTTTGTATGCATGTGAAAGAGTTATAAATTATGCACAAATTATAAAAATGTATTTAACTCTTGACTAATAGCCAGCATTTGTCTTTTCACTTAAGCGTATGATCAGCCGTGGGAATCTACAGACACAGAGTATGGTGACTCACCAAGAGGTGGGAGAAGGCTCCCACAATAGAGACGAAGAGTCTGACAAAAGAAGAGCAATAGGAAACCCTCCAGACCTAGCCGAGACTATGACGAGTCTCATGGTTGAATTGCAAAGCTGCAAGACTGACAATGAAAGGATGATGAAAGAACAAGAAAAGCAAACTAAAATTAATGCAGTTTTACTGCAGAGCTTATCTGACCTACAGCGACAAATGCAGCATGAACCCGAGATGCAGAAACATGGCCGTATCAGTGGCCATGCTGAGAGAAGCACCTCAAGGAAGGTCCACCCCAGAGGTAAAGGACCAGTGCCAGACGATTCCACAGAGAAGGAAGCTGGCGATTCAAAAGGCTCTTCCAACAGCAGGACCAATTCCTATTCTCAAAGAAAACAGAAGAAACAAAAGACTTTCAAGGGTCATAAGTTTGAAGAATTCAAAAAGGCCAAACCTCCCTCCTTTGACGGTGAGATAAAGAAGGGAGAGGAAGCCAAGGCTTGGCTACTTGGACTGAAGAAATATTTCAAAGTTCATGACTTTTCAGAGAATTTGAAGGCCCGAGTGGCCACTTTCAATCTGAATGGAAAGGCTTCCATCTAGTGGGAAGATATTAAGAACATGAAGGGGGTCCGCGAGGAGGACCTGTCTTGGAAACGGTTTGAAAAGTACTTCTGAAAGAAGTATTTGTCGGAAATATATTTCAACGAGAAGGCTAAAGAGTTTTATGAACTCAAACTGGGACAACTCACTATAGAGGAATATGTCAACAAATTCCTCAACTTATTGAGATATGTACCCTACATCAAAGCAAAGAAGGCGAAGGCGCAACGCTTCATCAGTGGGCTACCCAAGGAATATCGGAACCGAATTGAATTTGATGAGCCAAAGACCTTAGAAGACACTATATGAAAGGCAACATATTGTCATGAACAATATGGACATCGGGCAGAGTCTCATGGAGACTGGAGACAGAAGAGTGGTTCGAAATTTCAGAAAAAGGGGATCAAATCCTCAGGATTTAAAAACTACAAGAGGAACCCCAGAACGAACTATCCATCCCGAAGTGTACTCCAGCAGAACTTCCCCTCGGTGGAAGGAAATAAAACTTCTGGACCTATACCAGTGAAGATTAATAACCCAAAAAAAGAACCTCTAAAATGTTGGGGTTGCGGAGAAGAGCATCTCCTGAGAGACTGTCCACACTGACAACAGAACAATCGGAATGTTTATAACATTCAGGAAGATACCACAGTCAATGATGTAGCAAGGAGTGTGCCACAGATTTATGCAGCCTTGGATAATAACCAAGCTGACCACCAAGCTTCAGTGGTAGAAATAGAAGGTATGATTTTCAACCATCTAGTGTCTGTTTTAATTGACCCTGGTTCAAATTTGAGTTATATAGCCCCTAAGACTGTGGATAAGTGTAAGCTATAGCCACAGAAGCAAACCAAGCCATGGTTGGTACAGTTAGCTACTGGCACTAAAAGAAAGGTGGTAGAAGCCATACCAGCCTGCTAGTAATGTTGGGTGAATTCCCCACCCAAGCAACCTTTAATGTATTACCCCTGGGATCATACGATCTATTGATTGGTATGGACTGGCTGGCCACCCATAAAGCCAAATTGGACTGTTACCATAAAACCTTATAATGTGTGAGTAAAGAAGGAAAAAGGATATCCCTTCAAGGGATACGAAAACTGGTCTCGGTGAGGCAAATATCAACCCTGCAAATGAGAAAGTATTGCCGAAAGGGATGTCCCCTATATGCAATACAGGTGTTGAAAACAACTGAAGGTGCTAAACCAAGCCCTGATGAACACCCTATCCTGAGAGAATACAAAGATGTGTTTCCGGAAGAGATACCGGGTCTACCTTCGAGAAGAGACATTGACTTCTCGATAGAGCTCACACCAGGAGTGGTGCCGGTGTCTAAGACACCCTACTGGATGAGCATACCTGAGTTAGTTGAACTCAAATTGCCACTGAAAGAAATGATGGATAAGGGTTATATTCGACCCAGCGTGTCCCCATGGGGAGCAACAGTCATGTTTGTGAAAAAGAAGGATGGCACCCTTAGACTGTGTATAGATTATAGACAACTTAATAAAGTAACCATAAAGAACAAGTACCCCTTGCCCAGGATCGATGATCTATTCGATCAGTTGGGAGGAGTGTCTATTTTCTCAAAGATTGACTTGAGGTTGGGATACCATCAAGTCCAAATCAAGGGTGAAGACATCCATAAAACCGCTTTCCGGACACGGTATGGTCACTATGAGTTTGTGGTAGTACCATTCGGGTTAACCAATGCCCCTGCCACATTTATGTGCTTAATGAACAATGTACTCAGTAAATTTTTAGATAAATTTGTACTAGTTTTTATTGATGACATATTAATATACTCTAAGAATAGAGAAGAACATGAAGAGCATCTTAGACTTGTGTTGCAAGTGCTAAGAGAGCATCAGCTCTATGCTAAATTCAGCAAGTGTGACTTCTTTCAGAAGCAAATACATTACTTGGGACATGTTATGTCCGAGGAAGGGGTAGCAGTAGATCCTGACAAGATCAGGTCTATCATGGAATGGCCTACCCCAAAGGATGTCTCAGACATCAGATCCTTTATGGGTTTAGCGGGATACTATAGGAGATTTATAAAAGGATTCTCCAAGATTGGTTGTCCAATCACTGCCCTCCAGAAGAAGGGGACAAAATTCCTGTGGACACAGCAATATGAAGAAAGATTTCAAACCTTGAAACATCTACTAACCCATGCACCCGTGTTGAAAATCGTTGACCCAGAAGCTGACTTCCTTGTGTGCACAGATGTCAGTAAGGAAGGGCTCGAAGGAGTCCTTATGCAGGAAGGAAAGGTGATCTGCTATGAATCCTGAAAATTGAACGAACATGAGGTCAACTATGTGACTCATGATTTAGAACTGGTTGCCATAGTGCATGCCTTAAAAATGTGGAGGCATTACCTCTTGGGAAGAAAATTTCTACTTATGACAGATCACTGTGGATTACGGTATTTGTTCGACCAACCAAAGCTCAATGCTAGACAAGCTAGATGGATGACCCTCCTTAGCGAATTTGATTTTTAAATCAAACACATCAAAGGGAAGGAAAATAGGGTGGTCGATGCCCTTAGCAGAAGCATGAAAACGATTCACCTGGCAGCAGTGAGTACCTGCGAGACAAATGTCAAGAACAGAGTCAAAAATGCACAAGAAACAGATTCCTTCGTTTAGACTGTGACCCTATACCTACAACAAGAACCCACTGGAGAAAAATATGAAGGCTACCAGATGATCGAAGGAGGTCTGTTCACTTACAGAGATAGACTGTACATTCCAAATTGTGACGACTTGAAGAGGTTCATTATGGATGAACTACATAAAAGACCATACACTGGTCACCCAAGATACCAGAAAATGATCATTGCCAGCCGGAAACAATTTTATTGTCCTGGATTGAAGAAAGACATAGCCAAATATTTGGCCCAATGCATAGAATGCCAACAGGTTAAAGCAGAACATCGACACCCAGGAGGACTATTACACCCTTTACCCATCCCAGAATGGAAATGGGAAACCATCTCCATGGATTTTATCACTGGATTACCAACTTCAGCCAAACAGAATGATGCCATTATGGTGGTGGTGGATAAACTGAGCAAGTCCGCTCATTTCATCCCCGTCAAATCAACCTGCAAGGCGATAGATATCGCCCAGATATTCATGAAAGAGATATTCCGACTACACGGTATGCCGAGAGAGATAATATCTGACAGAGACACAAAATTTACTTCCAATTTTTGGAAATCACTGATGGCTGGTTTGGAGACCAAATTGTTGTTTAGCACCGCCTATCACCCTCAAACGGACGGACAGACAGAAAGAGTGAATCAAATATTAGAGGATATGTTAAGGATGCATGTAATGCATCAACCCCGGAAATGGGAAGACTACCTTCCATTGGTAGAATTCGCCTACAACAACGGCTATAAGGCATCCTTAAAGATGAGTCCCTTCAAGGTCCTCTATGGTAGGCTGTGTAATACTCCAGTCAGTTGGAGTAATCCTGTAAATAGGATTTCTTTTGGACTCGACATGTTGAAAGAAATGGAACAGCAAGTGACTTAGATAAAACAAAATCTGAAGGTCGCTCAGAACCGACAGAAAAGTTATGCTGATCAGAAGAGAACCCCAAGAGAGTTCAAAATGGGAGACCATGTATATCTCAGAATTAAGCCCAGAAGGAGTTCTCTGAAAATGGGAGCTTGTGCCAAGTTGGCACCCCGGTACTGTGAACCCTTTGAGGTTCTAGATAGAGTGGGACCTGTAGCCTATCGGCTAGCACTTCCTCCCACAGTAGAAGCACATAATGTTTTCCATGTTTCATTATTGAAGAATTATGTACATGATGCTAATCATATAATTGACTGGTCTGTGATCCAGGTGGAACCGGAGGGAGAATTTCTACCAGAACCCCAATGCATACTGGACAGAAAGGAAACCCTGCTCTGGAACAGAACCATTGCATAGGTCAAGGTGCAGTGGAAACATTTTGGCCCAGATGAGGCTACATGNGACCATGTATATCTCAGAATTAAGCCCAGAAGGAGTTCCCTGAAAATGGGAGCTTGTGCCAAGTTGGCACCCCGGTACTGTGAACCCTTTGAGGTTCTAGATAGAGTGGGACCTGTAGCCTATCGGCTAGCACTTCCTCCCACAGTAGAAGCACATAATGTTTTCCATGTTTCATTATTGAAGAATTATGTACATGATTCTAATCATATAATTGACTGGTCTGTGATCCAGGTGGAACCGGAGGGAGAATTTCTACCAGAACCCCAATGCATACTGGACAGAAAGGAAACCCTGCTCTGGAACAGAACCATTGCATAGGTCAAGGTGCAGTGGAAACATTTTGGCCCAGATGAGGCTACATGGGAAATGGAGGATGCCATGAGACAGGCATATCCGATTTTGTTTACTTCTATACATACCATTCATGTTAGTAGGTAAGAACATCGAAGACGATGTTCCTTTTAAGGGGGAGGGAATTGTAACACCCTGTTTCCCCCATCTTGTAAATATAACTGGACTGGCCAAGAACTATGGCGAACTCATAAATGTGAATATGTGATGTAAATGGACCTTGTGGAAAAGATCAATAAATGTAAATAACATTCTAAATTTATTGCAGGACTGTTGAGAGGGGATGTGCAGAAAAAGAGACCACGATGGCGGTGGAAGGCACCCGAAAAGGTGGCATTAACTTCCACCAAGAATTAATGCCGTATTTGGACTCCACTGGCCCAGAGAACCAAAGCGGCTCGCTGGCCCCGAATTAAATGTCTCGCAGGCTGGTAGGTAGATGGTTTAATGAGGGATGGGAGGTGAACCTCACATCCATAGAGCTGTCAGACCTGATCAACGTGAGGGTAATCGCGCCACATGCAACCTCGCAAGAGGATAAGGCGTGGGGTAGAAGCGATCAGGGGCAGACGCGAGGGGAGAACTCTGGAATTACGCAGAGTGAGTGATAGCAGAGAGGAAGGATTGTAACCTTCGCTCCTGGTCACTGGAAAACGGAGACGCAGTCTCACAACATCGTGGTCTCAGCTCAGGGGTGGCTAGTGGTAAATCCGTTGGGAGTCGCTAAGCCTACGGTTGGGTGGAAACAAGCACCCCTCTCAGCAGTTGCTTGACCTCTGGTGTTATCTTTGATAAGTGTTTTTCCTCTAGCATCTCGAAATATATATATGTGCTTATTCTGATAATTATGCTCATAAGCTGTGAAACATTGAATGATTTCATTATAAGAATGACTGTATGGTGTTTTGATCAATACTAGTAGTTGTATATTTATATGGAAAGACTACGTACGATTTATGTCTTCATGAATTTCATTATTTGTGTGTGTACTGATCAAATTCTGACCTCACGTCTGGTTCTCGGGAGGACGATACCCTTTTGGCCTCAGAAAGTACCCTAAGTAAGTCTCCCCATAGAGATACTCTCCTTGAATAACCCCTCAAGAACCCGGAAGGTCGATGTGAAGGCGCAAAGCCTTAGTAACTCTGTATGAGGAGAAACGATCCTCTTAAAAACCCGAGATGGCAGCTTAAGGATGGAATATCGAATCGACGGATGAGACTCCGTCGGAAGATCTGTGGTCACTCACGACCGTCAGATCGGAAGGAGAGGAAGAAGTGTTAAGGGCCTTAACCTCGATAGATGGTGATGGATGGATGAGATTTCATCGGGAAATCTGCGGTCTCCCACGACCGTTAGATTAGTAGGAGAAAGTAGGGCGTTAAAGGCCTTACCACTTGGTTTTCCTATGTCTTCATGGGTAGTGAAGAGTTTAGGACCGTAGATCCCCACGGTCTATGAGAACATCTGGACCGCTGATTTTTCCACATCCATGAAGTAGTGGGAGAGTGCACAAGGTGGGACAGATCTGAGCCGTTAGATCTTAGCCAGAAAAACCCGACAACCATTGGATCTGTTAAGAGATGCATGGGGGTTAAGCCCTCGTGAACAAGAGGTTGAAAGTCCCGACGAGAGGCGTGGCCATCGGGGTATTAGCATTCGTGAAATCGGGAGTCACGATAACATGAGTTCGGGAATTGTCATAGTGAAAATCCCAAAATCAATATGAACCGTCCATCATAGGAGGACGTGTGGTGGTAATCGGAGCATTCGAGAAAAATCCCAAGAGGAAAGTCATCCATCGGAAATCGGGAATCCCGTGGACAAGAATTCCATACACTTTGAAATTGCGAAGTCTGGAATCCCGACAAGGTGAAAAGTGTCCATTGTAGGGCCAGCTGTCATTATATCGGCATATCAGGATTCGGCTGATCGCGAATCCTAAGGACGAGTACATTTCGGCATTGGAAAGTCTGAAAACCCGACAGGAGATAAGGCTTCGGTCTTGTGAGATAGTGGTCACGTGGGCCAGGGGTTTAGCCAGGAGGGCTAATACGTAAGGGACCATATCGGTGAATTGGCTCATCGGGAATCGTGGAATCAGGATTCCTATTGACGAGAGTTCGGGATTTCCCATGGAGGAAACCCCGAAGTAGGTCTGAGCYGTCCGATTGACGGAGGCCACGTGTCGAGAGATTAACCGCATCAGGAAACCGGGGATCGAGGATTCGAGGATCCCGTGATTGAGAGTCTAGATTCTCGTGATGATAAACCTTGATGAAGGGACGAGATTCTTTCGGAGGATCTCAGGGACTGTAATGACCGTTAGATGTGGAGATGAGACGTCAACTTAATCCAGGACGTGAATATGCTTTAGGATAAGCGGCGAGCAGATCTGGACGGCCAGACTCCACCCGTCCAGATCTACGGCTGAGGTTCCATTCCGGAGCCCCCTTACTATTCTACCTTTAGCGGTGGGGGGATCTGGAATTGGACGTGCAACTCTTGAATAGTCGAGATTAACTCATCATGATCAATGGCGCTCAAGTAGATTCCGGACCCCCCTTGCCATTCTGCCTTTAATGGGGGGGGGTTTCCGGAATAGCATGGCGTGTGAAGTGGGGCCCCTCCTGATATGTTGACCACCATGTCGCATTTCCCTTTTTGCCACCTGTATTTCACTTAACCGCGCAATGGGGCCGCTTCTCATTGGCTGTTCTCTGGCCCTGTTGGGATTTGGTCCTATTGGCCATTTACCGACCCTGTAGGGATTCATCCCCATTGGCCGATCGCTATCCCTGTAGGGATTCGACGGTTGTAGAGTCGAACAATTAGACATTACTGTAGCGCCGAGGCACACAAATACAAATAGGCACTGCGTTCAAATTGAACCGTGATCATGACCTGTGACCACATGGGAGCGGAGAGAGAGAAAGAGCCAGCTTACGCTGGTCCTCCATGGATTTTTAGGGCTTCTGATTTGGCAGAAAACCAGAAAAATCCGATTTGGGTAGTGGGTATGTGACACTCCACCCTCCAAGGGACTCAGAATGACTAGGAGGGTAGACATGCGTATATGAAACTGTACCTAGGGTCGACGAACTCACAGTTCGTGGCTCTAGCCTACACCACCACAGGACGCAAGCATTTACGAGTACAATTCATGTTTGAACCATATAATTTCTTACTTGCCTAAATACACAATCAAGCATAAATAGAATGGATACAGTCTATCCATTAAGAAATCATGCACATTCCTAAAACATTCATGGGATATCCAACTTTAAATCACAGTACCACTTAAATACACAAGATATGTGATTACTTATCTATTACAGGTGGTAGCCAACTAACTGACTGTGGGTGTTCATCCTTCCACCCAACCATAAGCTCAGAGGAATTCATTCTTAGCACTCTGGCCACCCCCATGCCAAGCCATGATATCACCAGGGAACTATCGTGGTTCTCAAGGATTCTTTCTCTGCTTCAGCTTCTGCTTGGGTTTTGTTCTCTGCGAACTTTCAGAGATTTCTCTCTCTGTTATGGCCCTGGCGAGGTTTATCAGATGCTCACTCAACATCAAGATCATGGCCTTCTATTCATTATCCCCCTTGGAGAGCTCTGTGCATCTCCCTTACAATATTTTCTGCTCTCGTCTCCTCTCTCCTTTCTGGTTATCCGTGTGTATGTATCTTACCTTTCTTCTGTCAAAAGGAAGCTCGAGTATGCAAGTCTCTGTGGTACTTCGGGCTGACATTCTGTAGCTAGACCATGCTTCCATTCATGGGGGTGGTTGATAATTCAACCACATGTCCTTTCTTCATTAACTGATTTCTCTCCTTGGGATCCGAAGGAGATTTATTATCCCCGTCAAGGGAAATTTGGGGTTATTTGATATAATGAACCATCTCTTATAATTTTCTCAGTCTTTCCTCTAGTGATATCATGGCCAGTACTTTCAAGGCTTCACCCCCACAATTAGTTATTGGCAACTCAAACAATAATACATTTACATTGTCCACATGCCTTAGCATGGTAATCCTATTTTATGATTAACTACAAACTGGGAGAAATAGGGATATTACAATGACAAGTGTCAAGTTGGGTACATGCATACATATAGTTTGGACTTAGTTCATTTTCCATCATTCGAGCATGCATGCATCCATTCCAGAAGCTTTCACTCACTCAATCAATTGACCTTTGTACCTTCATGTCATTGTACCTGAACCTATATCCATAACTATATATGTTTATGTAGTCGGTTAGCTTGGAAGCTGGATCGAAGAAGCGGGTTGTCAGGCCCATGAGCATTCTCTGTGGGCGAGAGAATTGCTAGGAATTTATTTCCTGAAGGTGCTAAACTAAAGCTACAGGGATCTGAGACTTCATGTCTGGCATGTTGTTGAAGCCCGGGAAAGAACTGGGGCAGCGAAAGGAATGTTGAGTAGAGAAGGGGCACACTTCCTAGGTGGGACAAGCATGTGGGGAACGAGGGATTGTAGGCTGTTATTTTGAGTTGGCACCTGTGACGGACTCTTTCATGTTTTCTATGATCCTTTTACCTGGTTAGGAATCCCTTAACCCAGGTGGAGTTTAGTCCCAGCTCGGGAGTGACCCACTGTTGAGAGTGATGAGCAGTGTGGTCTAAGGCTGAGAGATTTGTGGAATATCTGCACGCAGTTGGTGATATTCTTACCAAGATAAGTGTCAACTGTGTGATAAATTTACATCCTGCATTATTATTTACGTGTTTATTTTTATGGGTTTATCCTATGTGTGGATATAACTTCCTTTATATTTATGGGTATTGCCTGTATATGTTGCATGTGTATGTTTATTGTTATTTCAGTATGAATCTATGCATTTAGAGTATGTATTTGTCTGTTTACGTTTTATATATAAGTTTTGCAAGAGTTCTGTGTGTATATGTTTTAATTGCATGCAGTTCGAAAATTTTATGTGGCATAGCTCAGTTGGATGTTGGGTATGTTACAATATGTTTAGCAAAGAATGAAATATTTTTTTGTAGTAGCATCGCCCGGCATGGGTGGTCGGGGATGTTACATCGAAGATGGCTAGCAAGACGAAGAAGGCACAATCGTCGAATTAGGCTCGCAGGCCAAGAGATTTTCATCAAATTTAACATCTCTTCTAATAATAATTTCATTACAATGTKGCTGAAGAAGTTTATAACCTTTGACATCTTCAAAATAACCAACAAATATACATTTATCACTTTTAGGTTGTAATTCTTTCCTTTTCTCATCAAGAATATGAGTCGATTCTATACTGCCAAATACATGAAAGTGACTTACATATGGTTTAATTTTAGTACAATCTTCTTCCGGTGTTATATTTTTAAGAGCCTTTGTGGAAGTGTGATTTACTATGTAATTTGCAAAATTGATGGCTTTTGCCCAATAATTTAGACTTAATCCCTTAGATTGGATCACACAATTAGCCATTTCTTTTAATGTGCGGTTCTTTCTCTCAGCAACACCATTTTGTTGTGGTGTATATGGAACAGTGTGTTACATTTTGATGCCATGTGTAGTGCAGTAACTTGTAAAATTGTTGTTCACATATTCGACTCCATTATATGTTCTTGACCTTTGAATTTGATGTCCAGATTGATTTTCTACAAGGGCCTTGTAGGCCAAAAACTTGTCAAAAACTTCGCTCTTAAGTTTTAAGAAGTAAACCCAAGTAGGTCTGGAAAAGTCATCAATGAAAGTTAAGAAATACTTGCACCCAAAAAAAGAAGGAGAATAAAGTGGACCACACAAATCATTGTGAACAAACTACAAAGGGCCTGAGGCATGTCAAGAGGCACGTTTGTCAAAAATTTCCCAATAATGTTTGTCGATAACACAACCAGCACAAACACCATCTCTGCATGAAACAGGAGGAAGACTAGTCACCATCTGTTGATTACATAGTTGTTGCAATGAGCGATAGTTTATATGACCAAACCACTCATGCCAAAGTTTGCTCAAGTTATCACTATGAGCAACAAAAACTGATGAAAAATATGATGACCCAAAGTTGTCAAACTTGTACAACCTGGTAATATCATCAGCAATTCCAGTTGCAAGAACATGTTTAGGATCTTTTAGATCCTTGATTACAACTTGGTGAGGTGAAAACTCTATGATTTTACCTTCACCTGAATGAGTGATTTGATACACTGATAGAAGGTTACAAGAAATACTTGGAACACATAATACATCATTGAAATGACCATTTTCTACTTGAACTGTTTCATATCCTTCAACACTAAGAGATCTTTCATCACCAACAAATATTTTCTTAGTGTTAAATTCATTTAGAGCAGAAAATATGTCTCTATCCTTAGCCATATGATAAGATGCTCCATACTCAATAAGTCACTCATCAGAAAAAGAAGTAGAATTTGTATTGAAGGACAAACCAGAAGTAGAAAGTGCATGTCTATGAGAAGAAGAAGAAGAATTAGAATCAATATTGATGTTATGTTTTTTCATCATTTATTCTAAAGTTGCCATCTTCTTCAAACATTTGGACTCATCATGACCATCTTTATCACAAAAGTTGCAATGTCTATCAGTCTTCTTATTTTTATATTTTTCTCATTTGTCACCATTAGGAGCGGAAGTTGTCTGAGTGGCTTTGGGACCCTTATGTTGCTTGTTGTTGTGGTGAGGATGTTGCTTCTTGGGATTCTTGGGTTTATCTTTCTAATGGACGATTAAGGCTTTGTTGGAGGTACCTACAGTGTTGATCACTCCAAGTTGTACAAGCTTATCTTGCTCTCTAATCAAAGCATCAAAAAAGTTCTCAAGAGTGGTTTTTTGATAATCTATTCCTAGAGCCTCTTGCATTGCATAAAAGGTAGATACAAACATAGAATATGCACTACCTAGCTTAGAAAGAATAAGATAGATGCAACGATCTTCTTCTATCTTTATCTTACATTCTTCACATAAAATTATGTGTTTTAAACTTAGATAGATAGTCTTCAATGTAAGAAAATTCACTTGGACTTAAAGTTGGTACTTGATTTTCTAACTGTTGTGCTCGAATAATATTGTGTTTACCAAACACAGATTCAATCTTTTTCCAAGATTCTTTGGGTTTATCAATTTGTTGAAGGTGGAACCTTAAATCGGGAGAGATGGACATTTTGATTATTCCATGTGCTTCGTCATTCTTATTAGCCCATTTGAATTTATTATCAGCATCAATACGTTATGTTTCCTTTCCCAAGATAGTCTGGTACAAGCCTTTACTTCTTAATATATCCTCCATATGGGATTTCCATTGGAAGTAGTTGGTGTTGGTAAGCAAAAGATTACTTAAAGAAGTCATATTAAATATGTAGATAATATGGATTTAAAAACTGAAACTGATGATCTGGATGAAAATATCTTGAAAAATTAATCAGTTTAAAAAAAAAGGGCACTGAAAACGGACTTCGGATGTGAAAGTTATGCCGTTTAAAAAAAAGGCATAAACGGTAACCAAAGGACCACGTGATGGTGTAAGTTTCTTTATGAAGTGACCCACTTTTACAAAAAGAAGTGGGGTTCATTTTTACAATGAAGTTACTTTATAAAAGAAAAGTTGCATGCAAAATAAATAACTCTAAAATAGTAAAGCTACTTATAGTGATTCACTTTTATACTTGAATTGAAATACGCTTTACAATGGAGCATGAACTTTAAAAAAAAAGTAACAAAAAAGAGACTTGAACTCAATACCTCTTACTTAATAAGAAAACTTTTAATCAAACGGGCTAGCAAAACATATTGTATTGTTTAGAAAGAGGATTGTTGTTGTTTTTCTTGAAGACGGCCTTGGAGAGCATGCTAAAAAACAACTAYTTTCACATAAGAAAAATTGTTCGTTTCTCGATGACAACAAGGGTTAGATCTCGGTTAGCTTACCCGGAAAATGCATATTTTCCTATTTGTTTCTGATTTTYCAAGATCRCATAGGGGCRGGGAAAAGAGCATACACATATCTAAAAGAGTAGMAACCCGGAAACAAACAATATAAAACTGAAATAATACTCCGCAAAAAATTAAAAAGRGTGTATTCAGCCTTTATACCTCTGAATCTAGCTGAAATGGTCGTATCTTGGGAAAACATAAACCTTTTCGAGTGAAATGAAAAGTGTTCATGAATGAAACGAGTGCTATGGACGCAATGGAACAGTCCTCTCAACCCAGAAATGTAYAGAAATGGAAGAAAATGGAGATGAGGCAACTCAGCTTCACGATCTCGATCTACAACAGGAGCGGGTCATCAAACAGGCTCTGATACCATGTTCGAAAACATGGGTATTCCAATATAGGATGAACACCTTCAGTAACCACTCACACAACTAGATGAAATACCAACACACCGATGTTTTTACGTGGTAAAACCCCTACAGGGAAATATCCACGGCCCCAACCAACGTGGCCACTTGGAGCAGTTTATTAATGCAAAAGAAAAATATTACAGAGAGAGTTTACAAGAGAGTTTCTCACAATCGATCATCAAAAAATGACCATCCATGCTCTTTAAATAGAGATCATGGACCAATCGGGTGTTAAGCCACGGATCAATGGTCATTAAGATCGAGGAGAATATGAACCATCGGATCACTCTATGTTGGGAACATATCGTGATCGTCGGATTTCCTAACTAAAAATGCATACTAATGCATACTAAAGAAACACACTAAGAAACACAACTTTACCTAATGACACATTAGACCAAGTAGATCTTAACTAACTCCTAAGTGTCTAAATATCCTAACACATATGAGTCGATCAACCATACATTACGATCAGCATGTGTACCTGTAGATGTCAAGTAAGCATCACCTCCTTCTTTTGTGGAGGTTTTTTTCTCTATGGAAGAGGCGTCATCATATCCCTTTGCTTTATCAAATTTCTCAGACCTACAATCTTTCTTATAATGCCCAACTTTACCACATTTCTAGCACTTCCTCGAATATTTTCCTAGGGATTTAGATCTACCTTTAGATTTAGATCTCCCCTCCCCCCCGAAGACTTATTTGTAACCCTATCTTTGGGAAAACCTCTTACAAATAATGCATATGTGCTATGACTATCCATGCTTTTCACCTCATCTCTTCTAATAACAAGGAAGAAACTACATCCTCATACTTCAATGTAGATTAAGTGGTACTACCAATTGCTACAACCATATTATCCCAGGAGTCTAGAAAATAACATAACAAAGTAATACACTTATCTTCTTCTGAAAGCATAATATTAACATATCCAAGTTAACTTATGAGAGTGTTGAAGGAATTTAGATGTTTTGTCAAAGAATCTCCATCTTCCATCCTAAGATGACACTTCTTGTTTCAAAGAATCAACTTATTTACCAGGGACTTTGACTGATAATAATTCCCCAACTTTTCCCATAGTTCCTTGGTTGTAGATTCTTCTGACACATTCAATAACACTTAATCTACCAGACAAAGTCAAATCATACGTCTTTCTCTTCTACCCAGCTTCTCCCAATCTTCTTGCAACATACTAGTAGATTGAGTACTAGTAGTTTGTGTACTAGTGGATTGTGTACCAATAGTTTGTGTATTAGTAGGTTGTGTACCAATAGGTCGTGTAACAAAATCCACAATGATACATTGTTATTTGTCTACAAGAAGGTCCTCCATCTTGAGCTTCCATAGCACAAAGTTTTTACCGTTGAACTTATCAATCTCGATTCTAGAACTTCTCTCCATTATCTTTCAACACGTGAATCACCACTGCAAATCTCCCACTGAACCTAGGTTTATCCAGACCTAAGATAAACTTGATCTATCAAGATCAAGCCAAACCCTCAACAAGAAAGGTTTCCCCCCGAAGCCAAAAATGTGCTCTAATGCCACTTGTAAGTTTTAAAGTTGTGAAGTAAAGCAATGCATACATATCCTTAAGAAAAACAGAAATTAATCAATGGCTCATATATATAGTACACAAAGATTTACACTAGAAACCCTTAACCAGGAGAAAACCATCATCCCTTGGTGTCGCACCTATCAACTCTTCATTATATTAATTTCACCATTCGCAATACAATATATACAATATTTAAGGTATCTCGCAACTACCAAAACCCTAATCCCTTAATCCGGGATTAATTTAGAAAACCACTAAAAATAGCGAAAAATGATAAAATAGAAAAAACCACCCAAAAAACAATGTGGGGCACTACCTTGAATGCTCCGCGTAACCAGGGGGAAATCCTGCCCCCCTGGAACCCCCCTAAGAAAGTGTCTGACATGCATGTGTTGGATCGTGTTGTCATTGATGCCAATGGTTTGATTGATTGATGTCATTGAATGATGTCAAGTGATTGATTGATGTCAAAGGATTGATTGACTGATGATTTATGTAATATAATATGTATTGTCCTTGATGAGAATGCATAGATGAAGATGGATCAATGAGTTTTCATTGACACATGATGAAGATGGAGCGATGTGGTTCCATTGGTATATGATGCATTGTTGGAAAAATGTATAGATGACTCATTATTGTCTTATCATGATTGATAAGGTGC
>JASDQU010241919.1:326513-341398 GCA_032191745.1 Picea mariana
TCACACACACACACACCTCTCTCTCTCTTTCCCTTTCTCTACCTCCATCCATCCATCTCACGCTCTCTCTTATCCACCCCTCTCTCTCTCTTTCCCTTTCTCTACCTCCATCCATCCATCTCACTCTCTCTCTTATCCACCCCTTTCTCTCTCTTTCCCTTTCTCTACCTCCATCCATCCATCTCACTCTCTCTCTTATCCACCCCTCTCTCTCACACTCCCTATCCCCTTATCTCACTCTCTCCCCCTCTGTCAAAGAGGGGGAGATAAAGAACATGAGAGAGGGGAGAGATCTCTCTAAAGAGAGGGGGAGATAGAGTACATGAGAGATGGGGGTGAGAGAGAGAGAGAGAGAGAGAGAGAGAGAGAGAGTTGGGTAGATAGAGAGAGACACACACACACACAGAGTTTATTTGTATTAACATGAACGTGCACGCGTTTTTGTTGCTAATAATGTGTGCGTGCTTTAAGAATGCACACATTCTTTAGGAACACATGCACGTTCTTAAAGCATGTGCGCGTTATTTGAATTTCATTTTTTTTCGGGCGGGAGTGAAAACTCTAGCATACTTGTTTGATGAGTTGGTTTCCTCGTATTTAAGTTCGAGATGATAAATCTAGTGGTTCGGTCTGCAAATACATAAAAATCTCCATTTTATGAATTCCTCTCCATATCTCTGTTTTTGACGTTATTTTTCTATAGGCTACACAATTCAGTTATTTACAAAACTACAGACACATATAGACTTGGTTGTGTAGATCCCAAATATACCATTTAAAATAAAATAAAATAATGTGTACTATTTTTAATCTATTTTTGTCTTCGCATATATCAAAATCCAATAATACATATATCTCTTATTTCTGCTATAACTTTTTGTCGGCTTAACCATTTCTCGAATGAGTTATATGCAGCACTAAAGGAGACTAATATGTACGATCTAAAAAAAAAGAAATTGTTTTGATCATGTTAAGAACCTCTAAAGGAGACTGATATGCACAAACAAAAGACATTTTAATTTCAAGCATATGTTGACTTTGATAATTTAAAAAAATATACAAAATTAATATGAAAAATTTCTAAAAAATACAAGGCACAAGAAAAATGGGTTCTTTACAAGTATACAAATTTTTGGAATGAAATTCCATCATTAAGGTACTCAACACCTGTAGGTACAAACACATATACCTTATATTTTGTTGGAAAAATAAGATACCACTTTTAGAAAAAACAAAATTTGACATAGTTATTCACAATTTCTATGACAAAAGTTGTATATTCTGAAAGCTAATTCAGTGTCCTAAGTTTCATCTTCTTACACCATATCCAAATTCGTTGTAAAAGTACTTTGAATAATCTCTCCAAGTTAACAGATTGTATTTTTTCAAGGTTTGCATTGCTACTAACCAGTCATGAGAGACCATCATTAACTTGCACTCACCCTTATACTCATTTATGTGAGTCTATTACCACTAAAGTAATGGAGTAATCCCATATTGTTGTATTTAAAACTCTTAGTAATTGATAACGATATTTCTTTATATTATAGCAATGAATATGAAGACCCTTTTTTTCTCTCTCCATTAATATTGACTTATTTAAACATAAAATTTGTAAGACTAATTATAGCTGATTTATTAGTTTGTTTCCTTGCTTTAAAAATTGTGAACAACCTTGGAAGACTTAACACCAAAGAAACTGCATTTTCTTTTAAAAAATGAGAATGCTTGATTTAAGTTATTACTAGAGTAAATATATGATTTGGATTATTGTATTATTACTCAAATCTAGATCAATATGTTTGAGAATGACTTTCAAAATTATCAATTTTTCATATTGTTTATTTTTTGTTATTATTTTTATTCATTTAATTTCAATCTTTTTCTAGACTCATATTTAAAAAATAATAATAATAATTATATATAATAAAAAGTATGGATCAGACCACCAATTGGGATCTCTCTCACTGGTGATATAATCCAGTCGTGCTTTTCGTATCGAAAGGATGGTCGCCATCTAGGAGCTGTATTGTTCGCTGTAAATTAGTGTATATATCCCACTTAAATTAGTGTATATATCCCACTGGCTGAATCTGATACTTGCATGGAATGTCACCACAGAGAGATTCAATGGAACCCCACCGTGACCTGGTATATATACCCAACACTGAGAAAAGGGAAGAAAGAAAAAGTTAAAAAATCAAACGAGAAGTAAAAATCCAAAAAGCTCCAAGATGTGTGGCGGAAGTTACTTCTGTCACGCCATGCATGCGGGGAAAGGAATCGCTTTGTGTGACTCTTACCTCGGTTCTACAACACCAATTTTGCTAGTACTTTTTTTCCATAATTTTTATTTAGATTGTAGATTTTGTGCATTCAACATATTTTGTGCATCCAAGAAACATGGAGAGATGCCAACAAAAATTAAGGATTGACTTTGTTCCATATTTGTTGGATAGACTAAGACCCAAACCTTCAACCTCTTATACTTTTGTAAACCCTCAAAGGAACCATGAGATCATTAATTGATGTATGGTAGTTAGTTAATTTATTTTGATAATTTGATGGTAATAGTGATAGATTCATTGACATAAAGAATATTAATTGCAACAAATGCATTAATAGGTTGATAGGAATGTGATTTTGATCTCGAAATCAATGATAATTGGTATGGAAATGTAATGGTTGAGGCATGAGGTTAATGAGCAATGTTGAGATTTGATTATTGAATTCGCAAATTGATGATGACTTGATGATATTGGAGATGATTAAATTGATAGTGATGTAATGATGCTAATGTCATTAACTTAATGATGATGATGTTGTTTCAAGAAAATAGTGATGATGATTTTCATGATCCTAGGATATTAATGATTGGATGAGCATACTTCTCATAAATAGATGCCAATAGTGCTCATGATGGTAATGGGTGATGGGGCTTGATTTGATAGTCTTGATGATTCATTGTGTTGACTAGTGATGAGGATGGTAATTTGAAAGTCTTAGTAACCTCATGACTAACTAACACCTTGTCGATGATAGTGTAATAACATGGAATTGATATAGTGATAAGATTAAAGGAAATTATTTGTGAATAAGATTCCATAATGCAAATGTATTATATGAAACTAGCTCTGAGATCATCACCCTTTTGTGAGGAGGAGAATTGTAACACCTTGTGGTGGTGATAGTGCAAGATTCTGGTTCCAATTGTCCTTACCGAACTCCTTATCCTTATGAGATCTATATACTTAAAATGACAAGGATAAGAATGCAAACCCCTGGTGCACTGCTAAGCATATTTTGTTGATTATACCATTAGCATTATCTTCCTTACAATGGATGATTTTCTTCCCGGTACTTATTGTTAAGAATGACTAATCTAGGCCTAGCCAATGCTTAGGAGTATCACTCCTTGTCCTTATTACTCATGACTAGACATGGTGCTATTGATTATGATCATTTTTAGGAGATTGGGCTCAATGGGACCCTTCATCCCCTAGATAGTACTTTGCTTGATCTTTAATTACAGTCGAACACATGTGTGAATTAATGGTGATGGACACTAGTTTTTTCTTATTGATTATGTAATTAGCATTAAATGTTCTTAACAATGACTATGTATCAATGGAAATCTTTGATTATGAATTAACATGACTAGCCCTTAATGGTATGGTTAATATTGCATACATACTTATTGTCTAACATGCTTATTGACGTGTCAATGCTATGAGTATTGATTATGATCTCACATATTCTTGATGATGGCTAAGTAGCTTTGATGACCCTTGATGAATATTTAACATGATCTATTGTATTATGATGTGATTTATCCTCATATGGTGCTTGCATATGACGATTCCCTATTAAAGAGATATTTCATTATGATTTTGTGTAGATTCCTTATTATGATGTGGGTTATGTGGATGCCCTATTACAAAGATATTTAATTATGATTATTTGTAGATACCTTGTCACGATGTGGGTTATGTGGATGCCCTTTTACAAAGATATTTAATTATGATTATGCGTAGATACCTTGTCATGGTGTGGGTTATGTGTATCTCTTCTTAGAAAGATATTTAATTGTGATTTATGTGTAGTTGCATTTTCATGATGTAGCTTATGTGGATGTCATGCTAGAGAGATATTTCATTATATGTATACACATGACATATGCCTTGGTGTATGACAGTATTGGATATCTCAATATGATTGGTTGGATACCCCTTCCTTTGATGTAGTTCATGTTATGATTCATGATATATGCACATGTTGGATGCTTTGCTATGATATATATACCTATACTAGATACCTTTTCCATTTAATGGAATTCATAATATTATTTATGATTTATGCTTAGATTACAATGATGATGTTGTATGTATACATTGGTATATTTGATAGACTAACCTATGGCAAGTCGAGATCACAATGGATGATGGGGGAATGCACTCAAGGGAAGGACTCTTGTCTCAATGAGGGTGACTATCTGATCCTAATGCCTAGAAATCTTGGAAAATGGGAAACGACATGTGAAAATGACCTCCAAGGTTAACTTGGGTAAATGGGTATAAGAGCAAAGGGTTATAATCCATGTTTAACCTGTTCTTGACACTTGTAAATTCACCCCCAAGATAAAATTATCCCTTGCATGAATAAGGCGAAGGATAAAACATAGCCTTGGGAATATGTTACGTTATGATGAATTATAAGAGAAGTGGCCTACCCATTGTTGGGGCCAGCTGGCTCATGAGGGAAAGGCTTTGTGGAGGTAAGTATGGTTGATGAATTTGTGTTATGAGGATGATGGGTTGGACAGAATCAATGTCTATTCCAACTGGGTCTATGTGGATTAAGGGGTTGACAGTGTACCTATATCATGAGGAGGTAATAAAGCTTAGTATGCATGTCTCCTTGTAATATTTTCTTTTGGGCCCAAATTGTAGGACACCAATGTTGTGTGATTGTGATCAACAATTGAATGTGGTAGTAAGATCCTTACAAAGAAGGACACCACTGTTGTGTGGTTGCGGTCACTAGATGAAGGTGGTAGCAAGATCCTTGCTTGAATGGGGGGTGGTGGTGAACTGTTGTGTGGTTTCGATTGCCAATTGAAGGTGGTAGTAAGACCCTTGCACACCATAATCCTTCTTGATTTGGAGGTGATGCAAGTTCAAAGGCCTCTCCACCACACCTAGGATGAACTATTGTAAGCTTGAATTACTTCTTCTTGATCACCTTTCGGTTAGACTCATCAAAATTTATATAAACTATGATTTCCATTACCTCATTGAGCTTGATCTCAACTTGGGGTGTAACACTTATGAAGGTGATTGCATTGGTTGGGTGTAAAATTGATGCTTGGCGCGCGTTCCCCCTCTTTATTGAAGATTGGCTTGTGAAAGTGTTGAATATTGGTTCATGGGATCTTTTTGTATTATGATTTATGGGATCTTTTAAAGCCTAATTCATGGGATATTTACAGATGGGAGTTGGAGCGCAATTGGCTCTGCCTTGGACTTCTACAATTGTGGACAAATCTAGCCTAGTTAGGGTTAGGTTTTTGGGATGTATTGTAAGGGTTTCTAACCCATTTTTGCAATAAAAATAAGGGGTATGAGGTAGAGAATAAGGAGGGAATTGTTATGGTGTGAGTGCGACAAGTTTATTTTGGAGAACCTATTATGGATTCTTTGTGAGTCGAAGTCTGTTTTGAGAGCCATAGAGCTCAGATGAGGTCGAAGTAGCTGAGGGTTAGGTCACAAGTTGTGGAGCTTGGTGCAATCCTGGTCTTCCTCACTACTCTCAACCATGATGTAATGCACGCAACGCCTTTTGATGAATAAGAAAATAAGTAGAGGATTTTTGTGGGCGTAGCCCCAGGGAGGGGTGGACCACGGTAAAAACATGTGTGCAATGTGATTTAGTGTTTTATTAATTATGTAGTTATCATTGAATGGTTAGATAGATGAATCGATGATTTATTTACAACGTGCACTAGATTAAGTATGCAAATGAATGAATGACTGGATGGATATGATGAATAGTAGAATAAAATGCATGGTTAAGTTGAAAGAAGAAATAAGAGATAAGAATTAAAGAACATCCCCCAATCCCTTCCATGACTACAAACATCTGCTTCCTGCAATCCCCCATAAACTATCCTGGGTGAGACTGCGTTGTGCACTCTATGTGCAGTGTAGCCTTCTAGTTTACCAGAAGGGTCGATGGTGATAAGGGGTTTTTCAGAGATGATTAAATTGATAGTGATGTAATGATGCTAATGTAATTAACTTAATAATGATGATGTTATTTCAAGAAAATAGTGATGATGATTTTCATGACCCTAGGATATTAATGATTGGATGAGCATACTTCTCATAAATAGATGCCAATAGTGCTCATGATGGTAATGGGTGATGGTGCTTGATTTGATAGTCTTGATGATTCATTGTGTTGACTGGTGATGAGGATGGTAATTTGAAAGTCTCAGTAACCTTATAATTAACTAACACCTTGTCGATGATAGTGTAATAACATGGAATTGATATAGTGATAAATATTAAAGGAAATTATTTGTGAACAAGAATCCATAACAGGAAGGTATTATATGAAACTAGCTCCGATATCATCACCCTTTTGTGAGGAGGACAATTCTAACACCCTATGGTGGTGATAGTGCAAGATCTTGGTTCCAATTGTCCTTACCGAACTCCTTATCCTTATGAGATATATATACTTAAAATGACAAGGATAAGAATGCTAACCCCTGGTGCATTGTTAAGCATATTTTGTTGATTATACCATTAGTATTATCTTCCTCACTATGGATGATTTTATTCCCACTAATTATTGTTAAGAATGACTAATCTAATTCTAACCAATGCTTAGGAGTATCACTCCTTGTCCTTATTACTCATGACTAGACATGGTGCTATTGATTATGATGATTGTTAGGAGATGGGGCTCAATGAGACTCCTCATCCCCTCTATGGTACTTTGTTTGATATTTAATTACAATCGAACACATGTGTGAATTAATGGTGATGGACACTAGTTTTTTCTTATTGATTATGTAATTAGCATTAAATGTTCTTAACAATGACTACGTATCAATGGAAATCTTTGATTATGAATTAACATGACTAGCCCTTAATTGTATGGTTAATATTGCATACATACTTATTTTCTAACATGCTTATTGATGTGTCAATGCTATGGGTATTGATTATGATCTCACATATTCTTGATGATGGCTATGTAGCTTTGAAGACCCTTGATGAGGATTTAACATGATCTATTGTATTATGATGTGATTTATCCTCATATGGTGCTTGCATATGGTGATTCCCTATTAGAGAGACATTTCATTATGATTATGTGTAGATTCCTTATTATGACGTGGGTTATGTGGATGCCCTATTACAAATATATTTAATTATGATTATTTGTAGATACCTTGTCATTATGCGGATTATGTGGATGCCCTATTACAAAGATATTTAATTATGATTATGTGTAGATACCTTGTCATGGTGTGGGTTATGTGGATTCCTTCTTAGAGAGATATTTAATTGTGAATTATGTGTAGATGCATTTTCATGATGTAGCTTATGTGGATGCCATGCTAGAGAGATATTTCATTATATGTATGCACATGACATATGCCTTGGTGTATGACAGTATTGGATACCTCAATATGATTGGTTGGATACCCCTTCCTTTGATGTAGTTCATGTTATGATTCATGATATATGCACATGTTGGATGCTTTGATATGATATATATACTTATACTAGATACTTTTTCCATTTAATGTAATTCATAATATGATTTGTGATTTATGCTTAGATTACAATGATGATGATGGGTTATACATAATCAATGGGGATGATGGGTTGGACATAATCAATGTCTATGCCAACTGGGTCTATGTGTATTAAGGGGTTGGGAGTGTACCTATATCATGAGGAGGTACTAAAGCTTAGTATGCATGTCTCCTTGTAATATTTTCTTTTGGGCCCAAATTGTAGGACACCAATGTTGTGTGATTGTGATCACCGATTGAATGTGGTAGTAAGATCCCTGCAGAAAAGAACACCATTGTTGTGTGGCTGTGATCACTAGATGAAGGTGATATTAAGATCATTTCTTGACGGGTGGGGGGGTGGTGAAATGTTGTGTGGTTTCGATCGCCAATTGAAGGTGGCAGTAAGACCCTTGCAAACCATAATACTGCTCGATTTGGAGGTGATGCAAGTTCAAAGGCCTCTCCACCACATCTAGGATGAACTATTGTAAGCTTGAATTACTTATTCTTGATCACCTTTAGGTTAGACTCATCAAAATTTCTATAAACTATGATTTCCATTACCTCATTGAGCTTGATCTCTACTTGGGGTGTAACACTTGTGAAGGTGGTTGCATTGGTTGGGTGGAAAATTGACCCTTGATGCACTTTCCCCCTCTTTATTGAAGACTCCTCTTGAATATGTTGAAGACTGGTTCATGGGACCTTTCTGTATTATGTTTTATGGGATCTTTTGAAGCCTAGTTCATGGGATATTTACACATGGGAGTTGGAGTGCAATTGGCTCTGCCTTGGACTTCTACAAGTGTTTGGATTTTGTCTTCGCATATATCAAAATCCAATAATACATATATCTCTTATTTCTGCTATAACTTTTTGTCGGCTTAACCATTTCTCGAATGAGTTATATGCAGCACTAAAGGAGACTGATATGTACGATCTAAAAAAAAAGAAATTGTTTTGATCATGTTAAGACCCTCTAAAGGAGACTCATCTAAAAGAGACTGATATGCACAAATAAAAGACATTTTAATTTCAAGCATATGTTGACTTTGATAATTTTAAAAAATCTACAAAATTAATATGAAAAATTTCTAAAAAATACAAGGCACAAGAAAAATGGGTTCTTTACAAGTATACAATTTTTTGGAATGAAATTCCATCATTAAGGTACTCAACACCCGTAGGTACAAAAACATATACCTTATATTTTGTTGGAAAAATAAGATACCACTTTTAGAAAAAATTAAATTTGACATAGTTATTCACAATTTCTATGACAAAAGTTGTATATTCGGAAAGCTAATTCAGTTTCCTAAGTTTCATCTTCTTACACCATATCCAAATTCATTGTAAAAATACTTTGAATAATCCCTCCAAGTTAACAGATTGTATTTTTTCAAGGTTTGCATTGCTACTAACCCGTCATGAGAGACCATCATTAACTCACCCTTATACTCATTTATGTGGGTCTATTACTACTAAAGTAATGGAGTAATCTCATATTGTTGTATTTAAAGTAGTTGATAACGATATTTCTTTATATTATAGCAATGAATATGAAAACCCTTTTTTTCTCTCTCCATCAATATTGATTTATTTAAGCATAAAATTTGTAAGACTAATTATAACTGATTTATTAGTTTGTTTCCTTGCTTTAGAAATTGTGAACAACCTTGGAAGACTTCCAAAGAAACTGCATTTTCTTTTAAAAAATGAGAATGCTTAATTTAAGTTATTACTAGAGTAAATATATGATTTGGATTATTGTATTATTACTCAAATCTAGATCAATATTTCATGTTTGAGAATGACTTTCCAAAATTATCAATTTTTTATATTGTTTATTTATTATTATTATTTTATTCATTTAGTTTCAATCTTTTTCTAAACTCATATTTAAAAAAAAAAAATATATATATATAATAAAAAGTATGGATCAGATCACCAATTGGGATCTCTCTCACTGGCGATATAATCCAGTCGTGCTTTTCGTATCGAAAGGATGGTCGCCATCTAGGAGCTGTATTGTTCGCTCTAAATTAGTGTATATATCCCACTTAAATTAGTGTATATATCCCACTGGCTGAATCTGATACTTGCATGGAATGTCACCACAGAGAGATTCAATGGAACCCCACCGTGACCTGGTATATATACCTAACACTGAGAAAAGGGAAGAAAGAAAAAGTTAAAAAATCAAACGAGAAGTAAAAATCCAAAAAGCTCCAAGATGTGCGGCAGAAGTTACTTCTGTCACGCCATGCATGCGGGGAAAGGAATCGCTTTGTGTGACTCTTACCTCGGTTCTACAACACCAATTTTGCTGGTACTTTTTTTCCATAATTTTTATTTAGATTGTAGATTTTGTGCATTCAACAATCATAGAGAAAAGTCAACAAAAGTCAACGATTGATTTTACTCCATATAAAATATTTTAGATGAACTGAATTTTGTTGACCATCTTCTTTCGACAATCTTTCTCTACATTGCACATATTTTGTGCATCCAAGAAACATGGAGATATGTCAACAAAAGTTAAGTATTGACTTTGTTCCATATTTGTTGGATAGACTAAGACCCAAACCTTCAACCTCTTATACTTTTGTAAACCCTCAAAGGAACCATGAGATCATTAATTGATTTATGGTAGTTAGTTAATTTATTTTGATAATTTGATGGTAATAGTGATAGATTCATTGACATAAAGAATATTAATTTCCACGAATGCACTAATAGGTTGATAGGAATGTGATTTTGATCTCGGAACCAATGATAATTGGTATGGAAATGTAATGGTTGAGGCATGAGGTTAATGAGCAATGTTGAGATTTGATTATGGAATTCGCAAATTGATGATGACTTGATGATATAAATTGATAGTGATGTAATGATGCTAATGTCATTAACTTTGATGTTGTTGTTTCAAGAAAATAGTGATGATGATTTTCATGACCCTAGGATATTAATGATTGGATGAGCATACTTATCATAAATAGATGCCAATAGTGCTCATGATGGTAATGGATGATGGGGCTTGATTTGATAGTCTTGATGATTCATTGTGTTGACTAGTGATGAGGATGGTAATTTGAAAGTCTTAGTAACCTTATGACTAACTAACACCTTGTCGATGATAATGTAATAACATGGAATTTATATAGTGATAATATTAAAGGAAATCATTTGTGAATAAGAATCCATAATGCGAATGTATTATATGAAACTAGCTCTGAGATCATCACCCTTTTGTGAGGAGGAGAATTGTAACACCTTGTGGTGGTGATAGTGCAAGATTCTGGTTCCAATTGTCCTTATTGAATTCCTTATCCTTATGAGAGCTATATACTTAAAATGACAAGGATAACAATGCAAACCCCTGATGCACTGCTAAGCATATTTTGTTGATTATACCATTAGCATTATCTTCCTTACGATGGATGATTTTCTTCCCACTAATTATTGTTAAGAATGACTAATCTAGGCCTAGCCAATGCTTAGGAGTATCACTCCTTGTCCTTATTACTCATGACTAGACATGGTGCTATTGATTATGATCATTTTTAGGAGATGGGGCTCAATGGGTCTCTTCATCCCCTAGATGGTACTTTGCTTGATCTTTAATTATAGTCGAACACATGTGTGAATTAATGGTGATGGACACTAGTTTTTTCTTATTGATTATGTAATTAGCATTAAATGTTCTTAACAATGACTATGTATCAAAGGAAATCTTTCATTATGAATTAACATGACTATCCCTTAATGGTATGGTTAATATTGCATACATACTTATTGTCTAACATGCTTATTGATGTGTCAATACTAGAGAATTGATTATGATCTCGCATATTCTTGATGATGGCTAGGTAGCTTTGATGACCCTTGATGAAGATTTAACATGATCTATTGTATTATGATGTGATTTATCCTCATATGGTGCTTGCATATGGCGATTCCCTATTAAAGAGATATTTCATTATGATTTTGTGTAGATTCCTTGTTATGACGTGGGTTATGTGGATGCCCTATTACAAAGATATTTAATTATTATTATTTGTAGATACCTTGTCACGATGCGGGTTATGTGGATGCCCTCTTACAAAGATATTTAATTATGATTATTTAATCAGTTTTTATTTTATTTTACAATATGCACAGGAATTTGGGTGTTCAATTTTTAAAAGATTTATGGAGTATTGAAAGAATTTGTTATCTTTGTGACATTAAGAATGTTGAAGACTGTATTTCTTTTTTTGAAATGTCCATCATACCAAGATTAGATCTCAATTTCAAAAGATTTGTCACACTATCAATCTTCTTAACCTTCTAACTCAACAAAACAATAGGTATCTTGAAACACTTTTTTTAATACTTTTTTATACAAAATAAAATTCTAAAGAAATCCAAAAATCACTTACCTTCTTAAAATCTAATAAACTAAACACTATTTCAATAAAGATTAATCATCATCATCCAAAAAGAAGTATAAAAATTACAAAACCTAAAATAACAAGCCAATTGTTTGACTTAACAAAACTAATCACAGCTGACCATATAGAAAGAATCAAGGGAATTGTTTGACTTACCAATGAAGTAGAGAAATTTGACTTACCAATGAAATAGAAAAGTTGTGTTGCTTTCTATTTAAAAAATAATAAAGTAAATGCATCTAAAATTGTGCTGCCTTTTGGATATTAATCTTTTAAATTATATTTATTTTATGATTAAAGTAATATAATATAATTTAAATATGAAATGTATTTGAATTGTAATTTTGATAATATATGATTTTGTGTAAGAAATTAAAATTAAAAGTTATTAAAAAGTATATTTATATGTTTAAAAGTTTGTCAAATTTTATAATAGAATATATTAGTAATTTAAAATGTAAAAATATATAAAAAATATATATATATTTTTAAAATAATTAATATTTTTTAAATGAATAAATTTTATTTAAGTTTTTTCATAAAAATTATAACAAATGACATAATCTATTATTAGAGAATGATATAATTTGTTTTTTATCTTTTAAATTTTATATTCTCAACTTTGTATTATTAACTTAGGTGAGAAAGGTGAGAAAGGAAATTAAGGAAAAGAATATGTAATGAAGTAAATTCTATCTTAAATATAATATAAGTTAAATAGTGTATACAATTAATGATATTATTTTTTTAATATTAAAATATATTAATAATTTAAAATTTAAAAATATATAGAAAAGTATATATATAGTTTTTAAAATAATTAATATTTTTTAAATGAATAAATTTTATTTAAATTTTTTCATAAAAATTATAACAATAAAAAATGACATAATATGTTTTTTTTTTAAATATTATATTATCAATATAAATAATAAAGAATGATATAATTTATTTTTGACGTTTTAAGTTTGGTATTATCAACTTAGGTGAGAAAGAAAACTAAGTAGAAGAATATGTAATGAAGTAAATCCTATCTTAAATATAATATAAGTTAAATAGTATATACAATTAATGGCATTATTTTTTTAATATTATTCAAATTTAGTTTTGAATTTATGTTTATGAGGGGTGGAGTACTTCCTCCAATACCCTACAAAATTATGTGTAGATAGATGTTTTTTTAAGAAAACAAGGGATGTCTAACATGTAAGGTATGCAAAGAGGTTATATTTTTATCCCACCTTATATATCGATGTGTAATTATGGAAACAAATTTGATTTTGATTGCTTCATGTTCCTCGTTTGTGGGACAAGGGACCCCTTTCCACCTAGGGATTTGACTAGTAAAGTTTACGAAGGTATACATACCCTACCCCTCTCTGGATTTGAACTTGTTCCGTATTAAGTGCTATCACATGTTCATTAATATTCACAAATTTATGCATTTACTTGCATAGGGTTGACAGTTGGTGACAGAATATTTCATCCTAGTGTGTACAAGGATCCTATGTGATAATATTTTGGATTAGGAGAAAATGCATGGACGGTGTAGTAGTTGTTGAAACTGTGACAACCAATTTAGGATAAGGTTGTTCAACCCTTGTCTATTGTTTAGGCTTGTTGAAACAAAATTGTTAAATTAAGTTGGAGTAATTAATGAATTAGTTTCATGAAAAAAGTTGTTTAAATATGTGTGTGAGAGAGAAATATTGAGTCGGGCTTCAAGCCCTCTCAGGGTTGCTGGTTGTAATCTCTGGTTGAGTAATAAAGATCCCATTACTATTGTCCCGTAGATGTTTCCCTCACCCTGAGGGTTTTACCACGTAAAACCTGTCTCCATGTGTGATTATTTCTGCTATGATTTCCTGTTTGTGCTATAAATTTATCTATGTGGGCTTTCGCTGCCCAACAAATAGTATCAGAGTGCAGAGTTGAAGGAGCCGGTGGGCTGGAAGAAGGAACCGGGTGCATGGCTATCAGATTCCTCGTCGGGCTCACCGAGGTCGGGGATCGACGCCAGAAGTTGACGCATGAGTTTGTGGGTCGATTGTTTGCGGCGTTAATGGAGATGCTCCGCGACATCGAGGATGACCCATTGTGGCATGCCGCGGATAGTGATGATGGGGATGCTGTCAGGACGAGCAATTGTAAAGTAGGGCAGGAGTGCTTGGATCGACTTGTTATCGCTCTAGGAGGGGAAGCTACTGTGCCCCTTGCGCTGGAATTGTTTCTGGGGTATTTGGCAGTTCCTGATTGGAGAAAGAGCCATGCTGGTTTGAAAACTCTTTCTCAGATTGCATAAGGGTGTGCAAAGGAAATGAGAAAATATCTTCAGCATGTCGTCCCAATGTTTTTGAACTTATTCCATGATTCGCATGTGCGAGTTCGTTGGGCGGACATTCATGAAATTGGTCTACTTTCAACAGATTTGAGTCCGAATTTGCAACAACAACAATATCAACAAGTTCTACTTGTTTTGGTTGGGGCTATGAATGATTTCCAGAACCCAATTTGAAGCCAAACGCCAATCTGGGTTGCTCTTTTCTTGTGAATTATAAAGTCGTTGGATAGCTAAGTAGTGCGGGGGGAGATTCAATGTAGGGAGCTTCGCTTCTATACTCAGGAATGTCTGATGGAGA
>JASDQU010241919.1:398062-412824 GCA_032191745.1 Picea mariana
CAGAAAGAAATGTGTATTTACTTGGCAACCCGAACATAGTTGTGCGGTAATAGATCTTGTCTGTTTTAATTTGTTTATGTTACTGTCCCCCAAGGGTTAGGTATTCAAGGGTTCTATAGACAAGAGTTTTCTCTGTGCTATAGCTCTCTGATATACATGCAAGGTCCAACAGTAGTACTCGGCCCAATATCTCAGGGCACTAACTAAGGAGGATAGACTATACCCTTAGCCGTACTACCCAACTACCTAGGTACTAGAGAGTATCTTCCCGAGTGTTGTTCTCAGTGGCACTATAGTAGTCAGGGGGCCAATCGGTTTATCTAAAGAGGGCTTCAGGAAATCTAGGCCGATCCGCACACAGGTGTTTTCTGATGCGCTACCACTCGAAAGGGTACCAACAGGGGTTACAAGGGTGGCCAACATATGTGCACTTAAGAACCACTTGTATTTCCTATGTGTATGAATCCCTCAACCGCGGGTTTATGCACGTAACAACAGATCTCTGTGGCTTAAAGACATCGAAATACGTCTCTACCCTGAAAAAAAATATTTCCCACAATTTATGCCAAGGAAAGTTCTCTAGTACCACTTGTAATATACCAGATATAAAAAAGTATGCAGAACAAAATTAAAATGCTAGAAATGGAAGAATAACAGTAATATAACCAGCATAATCTCCACAATAACACAAAAATGATATAAGAACAACAACAGAAATAACACTTTGATTCAGAAAGCAATGTTCACGAGCCTCTTCGAGGGGGCAACCTCCAGTTGAGCAGCGCTCTGTTACAATAATCTTCAAGCTAGGGTTTTCATACCCTCGACCCTTATTTATGCTAAATATGTCTATCAAGAGAAGCATCTAGAGGAAGATCCTTCTAGAAGCGAAAGCTTCTATTAGGTCTTCTTACATCCGCCTTATTCTATTTTATTGAAAGGCCTTATTAATATTGACCTTTATTACATTTGAATATATTTCTCTACCTATGTGCAGGTTAGGACCCTAACAATGTGACACTTAGTAAGGTGCATACGACACTTGATAAGGTACATTTGGCACTTATGAAACTTAGTATAATGTGATACATAAGTGATACATAAGTGCAACAGTTGGTAGAATGGGATACATAAGTGCAACACTTAGTAGTTTTGGAATTTGATGTGTAACATCCATATACACCTCAGTGGAATGGATTTGCAGAAAAGATGAATAGGGATTTGATGGAGAAATCAAGGTGCATTCTCAATGGTGTTGTGTTAGGAAAAGAATTATGGGAAAAGGTAGTGGGTACTACATGTTACCTGGTCAATCGATCACCCTCATCAACACTGGATGAAAAGACTCCATAGGAGGTATGGATTGCTAAGAAATCCTCTCTCACATCTTAGGGTATTTGACTATGATGCCTATGTTCACATTCCAAAGGAAAACATGAGTAAGTTAGATAAAAAGTGTATCTTTATTGGGTATAAATATATTCTGAAATATTATAACCTTTGGAACCGAGCAACTAAAATGGTAGTGTATAGATGATATGTGGTATTTAGAGAAATCAAATATGTTTTCAAATAGGAAGTCCTACCAAAAAAGGAAGAACCACTAAAGAAAATAGAGTTTGAATTGAAGGATAATGAATTAGACTCTATAGAATAACATGAATCAGAATAATAATATTCTCATACTCCAGTATTGATGAGTTTGGTTCGGGAAATAAGGAAACTGTAAAGGTATACTCCACCTAATTTCCATTCGAATTTTTCTTTGTGTATTACTGATGATGATCCTAGAAATGTTAGGGAGGAAATGGATCCAAAGGATGGAAAACACTAGAAAAAGGACATGGTTGAAGAAATGGGAGTCTTGGATAAGAATGAGGCTTGGGATCTAGTGGAGTTTCTGATAGGAAGAAAACCTATTGGCAACAAATGGGTGTTTAAAAAGAAGTTCAATGCAAGAGAAAAGTGGAGAAATACAAAGCTCGGTTAGTAGAAAAAGGCTACTCCTAGGTAGAGGGAATTGAATTTGGTGATATTTTTTCTCCTGTTTCCATGTTAAATTCAATTAGATTTGTTTTATCTGTTGTTGTTGCTTTTGATTTTGAAGAAGAATAGATGGATTTGAAGACAACATTCCTACATGGGGATCTGGAAGAAGAAATCTACATGAAGCAACCAGAAGGCATTGCTATGAAGGGAAATAAAGAGTTGGTATGTAAGATGAAAAATTCTTTGTATGGGTTAAAGCAATCACCAAGGATGTTGTATCAAAAATTTGATACTTGTATGTTGGGACTTGGCTTCACAAAGAGAAAATCAGATCACTATGTGTATTTCAAATTAATCAGTGATCATCTTATTTACTTGGTCTTGTATGTGGATGATATGTTACTGATAGGAAACAATAAGGATATTATCCAGGATGTGAAAACTCAGTTGTCCTTTAAGTTTGACATGAAGGATCTTGGTGCTACAAATTTCATTTTGGGCATGGAAATTAAAAGAGATTGGGAAAACATGAAACTATGGTTAAATAAGAGGAAATATGTCGAGACAATATTGCAAAGGTTTAGTATGCATGAATGTGAACCGATCAAGGTCCTTATTCCTATAGGTGTAAATTTATATATGGATCAGTATCTAAAGACACAAAAAGAGGAAGAGGACATGTCTTGTTCCATATGTTGGTGCGCTAGGTAGTTTGATGTATGCAATGGTTTTTTTCGATGGTTTTCTAATTCAGGTTAAGGAATTAAGGTTGTTGACTAATCCAATTTAATGGATTAGGGGTTTTGGATGCTGCGGGATCATATATATATGTATTTATGTATTGTAAACAATGAAGATTATTATGAATAGAAGATTAGAGGTGCAACTCTAAACAGGTTGCTAGTTTTCCCAATTTGGGTTTCTAGGGTAAAAATATTTGTGTAATGTGTGTGCCATTGTATCTTTTTTTA
This sequence comes from Picea mariana, assembly GCA_032191745.1. NCBI lineage: Eukaryota > Viridiplantae > Streptophyta > Pinopsida > Pinales > Pinaceae > Picea > Picea mariana. The sequence goes on from JASDQU010241919.1 coordinate 401,023, forward strand.
TTTATTAAGAATCTATTTGCAATAATTAATTGTACAAGGTTAAAATACACAAAACTCAATTTTATGAAGTACTGGTTATAGGAACATCAATCATATGGGATGTTAATTTGTCATGGTAAAAGGAAATTATTCCCTCATCATTTACAACTTTTCAAAACATGAGAATGAGACAATTGTGCATGATAGCCTTGGAAAACTATGGGGGTGATTTTATTGATTTTCCTGTGGTTGAAAGTGAAAGTGCAATTCATGTAAAATGTGATGTATTAAGAAAATAAAAATCTTTATATTTTCAAACTTAGTTACATGAAAAAACTAAAAATTTAGATGCTTTATTGAGTTTTGATGAAGAGGATAGTAGAGTAGCATTGGTATCACTGGCCACATCACTCACATTCCCTTTCGTGAGAGCACATGATTCACCTAGACCTTTCATCCCTTAACTTGTTGAGTTCATATTCCTATCTGTCGAGTGGAATATGTAACTCTTAGACACAACAACTCACCCCACTCATCTAGCCATATGAAATTAATCAACCTACTTCTTTTGGTTGGGCCAAATTGAACCCTCATCCACCTACATCCTTGGTTGAGCTCATAAAATGCACAAAGATGACTACTCTAGATATCTTGTTCAAATTTCAATCATGAATCACACTTAGGCAAGCCAAGACTAAAATAAATTATTGTTATATTTCATAGAAATAGAAGTTGGATAAGCTACATCCCTATGAAAATAATGGTATACAAAGGAAATGCAAACTTTGTCTTTGAATTGCCCCAAAAATTCAGTTTACCCAAGTATATTTATAAACACAGAAACTCTCAAAATCAACAAATCAATTTTTATTCTTGAATGGAAATGAAATATCAAGATACATCAAAATTATTCAATCACGTGCCAAGAAATAAAGAATGCAACTCACCAATTTAGGAATCATTATTGGGTCCCTAATGATGCTTTAAGTTTCCCTATGAGGTTATCCTCTGTCAATTTTAATATCTCTACATGGGTTGAGGCTGGGGACCATGAGAGTTTCTTTGTTCTCTGGTGGGTCTGGTTGAGTATCCAACATATGCACTGACCTAATGTAATCACTGCCAGGAATAGAGTAAAGCATCGAATGGGGTTTTGGTTGGGGTAGAGTATAGTGGAAAATTGATTTTTGCAGGTTGGGGTTTTAAATTTATATGTTATATATTTTTAATACTACACACACACACACATATAGTGTGGAATACATATCCCCAAGAAACTCACCAAGTACTTCTCCTCATTTTGAGGATGGTACCCAGGGTAAACCATATTTGTTAAAATATTAAGGATTTTCAACATAGGACTCAAGGCCATTACAAAAATATACTCATTAAGAGCTCAACATGTCACTTGTGGGGAACTTGGATGGGGAGGATAACAATCATTCCTCCCAAATGTTATAATAAATAGGGTTAATATGGGTTAATAGGGTTAATAGGGTTATAGGATTTAAGGGTTACTATGGTATTTAGGCTATAGGTGTCATGGATTAGGTGTTATAATGGTTAGGGTTTATATTTCTTAGAGTTATACATGTTAGTTGGGTCACAAATTATATGGGTTATATTTTAAAATTTAGTGGTTATAGAGGTTAATGACTATGGTTATAAGGGCCATATAGTTTATATTTATAGTGATTACATGTAAGTATATACATGGGACAAACATAAGGGGCTATATGGGTGAAGGGTTATAAGGGGGGTATACTTATTAAGGAGCGGAGATGTAACACCCTCGCTATTAACCCCATAAAAAATTTTGGATACCCATTAAATTAAATGCATGTAGCATGATGAAAACACCTATGCATATAACCTATTACTTAAAAACATGAATGCAGTCTATTAAACACACACACAACAACTTATAAATGCTCAAAACTAAAGTAAAAAACATAACAATTAAAACCCATAATTTAAAATAGAGAATAGAAATAAAACAATTATCATTTTAAGCAAATGTGAAACCAAATACAGAGGATAGGTGTTCCACCCAATTGTAAATTTGTTTTCTAATTCTTATTAGTAATTCACCCCCAAGATAGGGCTATGGATCCATAAGAGAGAGTGTCTCCTAAGGGTATCTATTGTCCACTCACAGCAAGATAATTCCTACAACCATTCTAATACACCATCTTTATTTCACCTCAACCTACACAACCCAAGGAATGGGATCCCCTTCTCTTCCACACAGTCCCTTAAGATATCCCATTTCCATCCAAGCATAGGTTGGCTAGGAAATATCCATTGTTGGGGAATCTAGGAATTTACAACTGCAATAGGAATTCTAAAAGTAGCAAACTAACTTTCTTTGTGTAATTTCCTCCATAGAAATATCACTTTATAGGCCTAACAACCTACTTCTTCATGCAATTATAGCTCTGACAAGATTCCCAAGAAACCCACTATGGTTGTCTTAAATCTCTACACTCAACTCACTCTTGTTGTCCCAAAAACATGCTTGTAAAAATTTCCCACAATACCCATTCAAATTTCACTTTTACCCATGCATGTTGACTCTCACATTCCCCAATATTGATTGTACTCAACTCCATGCTCTCAATAACTATGTGAGGTGACTTTTCGCACCAACCCTCTTACATGTATTCAATGATTTGGGATTTGATACACTAAAAAGTAAAATAGAAGGTTCATACAAGATAATTTTTTAGAAAAGTGACTTGGGATTAATACCCATGAGTAATTTCCCCTCTGGACCCCCCTCTCTTGTGGAAACTCAGCCCCCATGACTCTATCCATGTCCATTTGTAGTCAATAATACATTTTATTTTATTATTTTTTATATATGATATTTACACATTACATAGCTTGGCCTATGGTCATATATCTTACTTACCTTATGCATCACTAAACCGAGGATTAAAAACATGGATGTTACATTCCCCTCCCCCTACAATTTTCACCATCCTTGGTGTGCATCACCATACCAGTGTACATGTACAAAATTTTACATCATAGTAATTGATACTTTTTCAATTTCACAACTCCTACAATAATTCCAACCATCAATCTCTCATTCCCCTCAACTTGTACAACCTAAGGAAGTGTATCCCCTTCTCTACACCATAGTCCCTCAAGATATACCACTTCCCTTCTAGGGTTCCAAAATAGGTTGGACATGAAGTCTCTGAGTTGTGGCTCTAGAAACTCCAACTACCAAAATGGAGTCTTTCACACTTATATAAAAATATACATTCATTTTTCTTCAAAATTTACAAAAATTTGCAAGTGTTCCTCCCACATGGTCTCCTCATGCCCCCACATAGAGAATTTAGGACCATACTAGGTCCATTGGACCTTTACCAACCCAATTAATTTGTTCCTAAGCACTTTTACTTTGTGATATAGGATGTACATTGACTCCACCTGAAAGTCCCCTTCTTGTTCCACCTAGATCATAGTTCAATTAATTACGTGGTTAAGATCAAGCACATATTTATTCAATAAAGAAACATGAAAAACATAATCAATTCTCATGGATGAATGCAATGAAATCATGTATTCAACTGGGCCTATCTTCTCTAGAACATCAAATGGACCACAATATCTCAATGCAAACTTTGGGAAATTTCTCAATCTTAGAAAGCTCTTTTTAGTCTTTACTTTTAAAAAAACATGCTCCTCCACTTTGAATTCTCTGTATGTCCTACTTTTATCCACATAAATGTTTTTCCTATCTTGCGAAACCTTTAAATTTTTCCTAATATTCACCATTTGTTCTTCCATTTCCCTTAACAATTATGGCCCAATAACTACTATGTCGATTGGCTTATCCCAACTCACTAGCATGTTGCATTTCCTACATTACAAGGCTTCAAATGGAATCATCTTCAATGATTCTTGATACCCATTATTGTAAGAAAATTCAACCAAGTGAAGATAGTCTTCCCACCTGGAAGGATTGTCCATTACATACATTCTCAACATATCTTTAATTATTTGGTTGATCATCTTTGTCTGCCCATCCGACTCTAGATGATACACTGTAATAAAATTCAAATTATTCCCAAATCCCTTAAACAACCCCTTCCAAAATTTGGAAGTGAACTCGGGGTATCTATCTGACACTATTTCCTTAGGCACACCATGTAGCTTGGCAATTTCCTTCATATAAATCTTTGCAATATTGGCTTCCTTGTGAGTATTTTTCACTAGTATAAAATGTGTAGCCTCTGTAAGCTTTTCCACCACTACCATGATGGAATCACATCTCCTTATTGTTCTTGGAAGCTTGGTAATAAAATATATTTTAACTACATCCCATTTCCATTCAAGAATGGGAAATGGTTGTAACAATATTTTTGAATGTTTTTGTTCATTCTTCACTTTCTGATATTCCATGCACTTGGCTATGTATTCAACCACATCTTTCTTCATTCCAAACCATAAATACTGGCCTCTTACCACTGCAATTGTCTTCTGGTACCCTGGATGACCAACATCTGGTACATTTTGCATCTCTTTCAACACTATATTTCTCAATTCCTAAGTGTTAGGAACATTAAATTTGTCCCTAAACAAGAGAGTTCCACCTCTTCCAACATGTAGTCTTTAAACTTCAACAATATACTTTCCTTCCATAAGCCTTTTATAACTTGTGCATAATGTTGATATGATGCTACAACTTCTAGAATTCTATGTTTTAAATTTGAACAATACATGCTAATGGTTGTAGCATGCATTTCATGCACCCTCCTGTTAAGTGCATCAACCACTTTATTCTCATTTCCCTTGATGTGCTTGATGTCGAAATCATATTCACTAAGAAATTCCATCCATCTGGTTTTTCTAGAATTCAATGTTGGCTTCTCAAACAAGTGTTTTGGACCACTATGATACATTCTCTTTAGCTTGATTTTTTTTTGCATGAGATAATGACTCCACAATTTTAAGTCATCAACTATAGCTACCAAATATGAGTCATGGGTAGCATAATATTTTTCATTCTCCTTAAGCTTCCTCGACTCATAACATATGACATGCCCATTTGTAAGGACTCCACCAAGCCCTTCCTTGCATGCATTTGTGCACACAACAAAATCCTCATCTAGATATGCAACCTTTAAAATAGGTGCACTCGTCAAAAATTCCTTCAAGTGATGGAAAATATCCTCACACTTGAAAGTCCATTCAAACGTCTCTACCTTCTTTTGCAATGGTTGATTGGATGTGAAACCTTGGATAAGTCTTCAATGAATCTCCCATAATATCCAACTAATCCCTTAAATGTTGAAATATTGTAACTGCAAAGAATATTCTACTTATTATTGAGTTATTATCTTATAGATCAATCCCCTTTTGTGGATTGATCACAATGGGACTTATGTATGACCAAATCCCCTTTTGTGGATTGATCACATCGGGACTTATGTATGACCAAATCCCCTTTTTTGGATTGGTCAAACCCTAATTAAATGATGCTAATTGAGAAGTCGGCCCCTTGGGATAATTAAAGTGGTTTTAGCCACTAGTTGAAGAAGTCAGCCCTGCTTGATGAAAATACACAACCTTAGCTAGTATAAATAAGAGAGGCTAGCACCTCATTCTCTCACTTACCCAACCACTCATCTAGTGCACAAGTTTTGGAGATAGTTGCAGTTGCTAGAAGAAGGAGAGAGAGGCACGTAATCAGTCTTGGTTATTCTTGGTGGTCCTGTATTTTGTCTTTCCATTGTATTAGCAATCTATATTAAGGAAGTTTTTGCTAGGTTTTCTCCCCCATGAGGGTTTCCCGTGATAAAATAATGTGTACCTTGTGATTTTGTTTCTCTCAGTGATCCTGCTTATGCTATTATTGTCTAGAAAATTGAAAAGAACTTAATAGCAACTCTAAAATTAACATGGTATCAGAGCTAAACTGAGAAGAGAAACTTTCACTGGGTAACCAAAAATGTCACTGTTGTCATACAAGAAATTTAGGGATTTTTATGGGAAGAGAAATTCAGCCCAAAAATCAGCCTAACAAACCCATTGGCAGCTTGAGCGCACCTTTTCAGTGGCCAGAGGCTCCGGAAAATCAAACCCTAGTTTTGTATGGTACCAGAAAACCAGGAAACCAGAACCAGTACCAGAAGTACCAGTCCATATTTACGCAAAGTTTCAAGGGGTAAAAATTGAAATTTTTGAAATATGACAGCTCCAACATACTCTCCTCAACCCAACACATCTATTCCTTGGATCAGAATTCCAAAATTTGAAAGTTGAAAAATTAGGGTTTCCTCATAAAAAAATAAGTTACAGATGCAGTTGCAGTGCCAGTTCCTTCATGCCAATTGCAACACCAATTGCAGGTGTAGCACCAACTGCAGTACCCGTTGCAGTGAAAGTATTTGTGAAGTGTTGGGACTATCGTCTTATTTTCCTAATACACCTTACCCTATCAAGATATTGTTAGAGGTATGTACTTACATATGTTTTAAAATACATTATTATTCTAAAAGGTACTTGCAGGAAAATGGATCTTTTGTCATAGATGCAGAAGGATCTCAAATCTAGCACATTCAAAGGAATAATACACTCTATGTTTGATCATATTGATATGCATCTATTTTTTATGAAATTATTTTTACCTTATAGGTTGTATGTTGAAGCTATGATCATCATACTAACCCTTGGTCAAAAATTAAAGTCAAGGTATTAGAATGAGATTAGAGTTTATTCTCTAACTTAGATTTATGTCAAGATAGCATATTGTCTTAGTACAGAAGATAGGTTGAAGAAATCACTTGTCATATTGAGTGAAGGAGACTTGGAAGAAAATAAACACACTCATTCTTGAGGATAAGACTCCACGTCCCAGGTTTGATTGATTAAGTTGATCAGATTCAAAGTTGCACATGATAAGTCTGATAACTACCCCATTACAAGTAAACACTATAATTGAGGTAGCAGTATTTGAAACGTATTATACTTGGTAGCATGCGAGCATATTGAGATAAATTCTTATTGTAATCATTTACCATATACAACTAACATCTTCTCCAAGAGAAACATCTTATGTTGGTTCCAGGTTACCATGGATGAATGTTTTATCACAACACTAGAAGAGTCTTGATCTCATTTCATATTGTATTTCTTACTTTTTATCCTTGTGTTAAGCAGGTCACAAGTGATATCTCTAAAGGAGCTACTATGAAAATTATTCATGCTACTGTTTTATTACTATTATCAAAAGAGCATTATTCTTGCTTATTGTTTTGTTGACCTTGTTTCAGGTCACATGTGATAACCCTTAGGAAGCTATAGTGAAGGTTGCAGAAGGAAACAAATTAGATGAGACATGAAGCAGACTATGTACATGACCATATACATTCATGTATCAAGGAAGATGAGGAAGAAGCTATTTTTTTGAGATCCATAGTATCTCATATGGATATTGATTATAAGGAGAAACAGGCTCCAAATATGACTGAACATTAGAACAAGAACTCACAATAGACTTTTTCAAAGGATACTGAAACCACCTTGACAGGAAGAAATTTTTTTTCGAAGTTTGACTCAGTTTTTCATATTTAGAATTGGTATTCAACACTAGGTAAATGATCCTATAGAGAATTTTGTAGACTCGGAGTAAGCCTGAAATCAGAAAGGATTAGATGAAGAGACATCTTCCAGGACTGGGAGATATATACCATGAGTTAAGAAGACTAGATCATATCTTCAAGGAGACATGAAATCTCCTGAGAAGATTCCCTTGTTTCAGTGACAGAGAAGGAAGTTAGTCAGAAGGACTGGGATATGGATATTTCCATGATACTAGAAGGTAAGTCAATGTTGACTTCCAAGATTGATCTAACAGATCAAGCATGTTGTAGATAAAAGTATAAACATGTACAAAGCCTGATTTTTCTCTAAAGGATTCTCCCAGCAAGAGGGAGAAGACTATCATGAGACACTTACTCCAATAATCTAAGAAATGGTTCCAGTATTTTAAGAAAACCAGAAAATCCATGATTCATATACAGTATGATATATAGGGGGAGAAATCCCCATATTTAAAATTGAGTGGCAGTTGGTGCAGTACACTAGTCGGGCCATCGAGACATGACTACAATAGAAGATAGAGTTACCTCCATGAAAGAAGAAGAGCTATTTTTCAGTATTAGTTATTGAGCCACTCTCAGTTTCATATGAATTTGTTTCTATGATAGAGTAGAGGAACTACTCTCAAAGTTCAACATCTATAGTGATTCTCAGCTTCAGAAAATCTGTAGGTGTAGAGTCTTAGCTCCAGGAGGAAGAAATGTAGAGAAAGTAGAAGACATACTCTCAGACAGTGAGACAGATAGTGCTTTGCAAAAATCACATAGAGATAGCACATGATTGTGCATACTAAGTTGAAGCTGAGAAAGTGTACCAGGTTGGTACAATGAGATGTGAAAATTTGATTTAAAGTTGAAGATAGAAGACTCATGTCTAGAAGTTGAAGCAAGCTCCAAGAGCTTGGTATGGCAGGATTGATAGTTTCTGATGAGCTTGGACTTTACCAAGAGTAAAGTTGATATGAATATTTACTTCAAGATTGTGGATGATGGACCAATTATTTTTCTATTGTATGTGGATGACTTATTCTTAACTAGATAAGAAAACCTGATCATAGATTGTAATAAGAATCTCGTTGCGTAATTTGAGATGAAAGACCTAGGCATGATGCATTATTTATTAGATCTTGAAGTTTGGCAGAGCCTGGAGAAGATCTTCCTTAACCAAGGGAAGTATGCATTTGAAATACTGAAGAGGTTTGATATGTTGGAATGTAAAGCCATGAACACACCCATGGAAACAAATTTGAAGCTCCTGGTTGATACTTCGTAATAATTGGTTGATGTTACGATGTACAGACAAATAATTGGATCGTTGATGTATATGATGAATACCATGACATATATATGTTTTGTTGTGAACACCTTGAGTCAGTATCTGGTACATCCCATATGTGTTCACCTTGCTGCTGCAAAACATGTGATGAGATACCTTAAGGGTATGTTGGAATTTGGTCTCTGTTATAATGGAGATCATGGCTTCATACTGGTTGGTTATACCGATTCAGACTGGGCTGGAAGTGTTTCTGATAGAAAGAGAACCTTAGGATGTTGTTTCAGTCTGGGGTCATCCATGACTTCATGGAAGAGTAGGAAGCAATCCAATATTTCTCTCAACATGACAGAAGTGAAATACATTGCTACATGTTCTACCAGTTGTGAAGCCATATGGCTTCGGAAGTTGTTGATAGGTCTCTTTGATCTGGAGATGGAAGCAACTGTGATTTTATGTGATAACCAGAGTTGCATAAAAATGACGAGGAACCCTATGTTTCATGATAAGTCAAAGAAAATATAAATATGGTATAACTACATTCATGATATGGTGTAGAGGGGACTTATAAAGCTCCAAGATGTTGTCACAAAAGAGCAGGTTGCATATGTGTTGACCAAGCCTCTGTCTCGTGTAAATTTTAAATAATTTCAAGACAAGCTTGGTATAGTCTGAAAGGACCTCCCTCAAAAGGGGGAGTGATGTTGATGATACTATGGCATCCTGACCAATTGTGGGTAGCTCAGTTAGGATTTTATATCCTAGGGGACTAATAATCCCTGGACAGATCCCAAAGGTCCGGTATGGACGGTCTTTCAGAGTACATGTGCATGTATATTCTAGTTGTGGTAAGTAGTGGTAGCTCCATTAGGATTTTATATCCTAGGGAATATTTTGATTCCTGGGAAGATCCCGTAGTTCCGGTAAGAACGGTCTATTAGAGTACCACATGGTATCTCCATTAGGATTTTATATCCTAGGGAATCTTATGATTCCTAGGCAGATCCATAGGGACTGTTAGAGTGCCACAAAATGTTGTTGTTACACCTACGTCATTATGTTTCTATATGATGATGGTGTTGTTTCTCCAGCCTTGTGCTTTTGTTATTGCTCCAACCTCGTGTTGTTGATGTTGTTGTACCAGCCTCATGTTGTTAATGTTGGTGTGTCGGCCTCGTGTTGGTGATATTATTATTCTAGCTTCATGCTATTGATGCTCATGCTTCAGCTTCATGCTAAATATGATGATGATGATGCTACTTCAACTTCATGCTGAAGATGATGATTATTATGCTGTTTCAACTTCATGCTGAAGATGATAATGATGATGCTACTTCAGCTTCATGCTGAAGATGATCATGATGTTTCTACTTCAAGATTCATGCTGAAGATGTTGATGATGATGTATTAGTCTTGTACTGATTGATGATGTTGTATTAGTGTTATACTAATTGATGTTGATGCAGAGAATAATGATGATGATGTTATTCCATATCCATGATGTGAATGATGATGATGATACTATTCCAGCTCCATGCTGCGAACAATGATGTTATTGATGATGAGAAAAACTTCTGATGATTTATATATGTGGCAGTCAGTGTTCTAGATGTTGATGATGTTTTTTCCCTCTCTCTCTTCTGATGATGTTGTAGAATACCCTTCTTGTTAAGGGGGAGTGTTGAAATATTGTAACTGTGAAGAATATTCTACTTATTATTGAGTTATTATCTTATATATCAATCCCCTTTTTTGGATTGATCATGTCGGGACTTATGTATGACCAAATCCCCTTTTTTGGATTGTTAAAACCCTAATTAAATGATGCTAATTGAGAAGTCATCTCTTGGGGCTAATTAAAGTGGTTTTAGCCACTAGTTGAAGAAGTTGACCCTACTTGATGAAAATACACAACCTTAGAACTCCTCGGCTAGTATAAATAAGAGAGGCTGGTGCCTCATTCACTCACTCACTTAGCCACTCATCTAGTGCGCAATTTTTTGAGATAACTGTTGTTTCCAGAAGAAGGAGAGAGAGGCGCATGCTCAGTCTTGGTTATTCTTGGTGGTCGTGTCTTTTGTCTTGGCATTGTATTGACAATCTATATTAAGGAAGTTTTTGTTGGGTTTTCTCCCCCATGAGGGTTTCCCGGGATAAAATGTTGTGTACCTTGTGATTGTTTTTCTCTCATTGATCCTACTTATGCTATTAGTGCCTAGTAAATTGAAAAGAACTTAATAGCAGCTCTAAAATTAACAATAAATAATCTCACTTCCAAAACATTCTTTGGTGTTGGTCAACTTTTGATTGTTTCAATATTCTCAAAGTCCACCTCTATGCCCTCCTTTGAGATGATGTGGCCCACGTAATGGATTTTCCTTTGATAGAAATTTCACTTGCTTAACTTTGCATACAATTGGTTATCTCTCAACACCTATAGCACCATCCTCAAATGTTTTTCATGCTCCTCATTTGTCTCAGAGTAGATAAGAATATCGTCCAAGAACATAATGATGAATTTGTCTGGGTAATCTCTTAACACACCATTCATTAGACACATAAAAGTAGTTGACGCATTTGTCAAGCCAAATGGAACTAACACAAACTCACAATGGCCATATTGTGTCTAGAATACTATCTTGATAGTTTCTTCTTATTTGATTCTCACATGATAGTAACCTTAACTGAGGTCGATCTTAGAAAATATACTTTCTCCTTTCAGTTGATAAAAAAGGTCATTGATCCATGGTAGAGGGTACCTATTCTTTATTGTAACCTTATTAAGTTGTTTGAATTCAATACAAAACCTCATAGTTCCATCATTTTTCTTCACAAAAAGCATTGGAGAACCCCAAGGTGAGACACTTGGGTGTATGTACCCACTCTTCAACAATTCTTCTAGCTACATTTTTAATTATTTCAACTATGTTG
>JASDQU010241920.1:32625-43490 GCA_032191745.1 Picea mariana
GCTACAAAAAATGTTACAGAATATCACAGAGAATAGTAAAAATGCCAATCCAAGCAGTAACAATGGTTTTTAGAACAACCCAAAAGTTCCTCAGAAGGCCTCCGCTAAGAATACTTCTGATTCTCATGAGAAGAGAGACCTTCCTGTAAATAATGTAACAAATGTAGATAAATTAGTTTTAGAAGCTGCAAAAAAAAAGCAACAAGCTTCCACCATTAGTACTCGCTGAAATGTACCTCCATTTTTGTTAACTTTTGAAATCTTTAATAGGAATGTGCACAATTGTATGGTAGATTCAGAAGCATCTTCCAACATAATGCCATGGTCTATGTGTCAGAAGATTAATGCTGAAGTGGAACCATCCACCCTAAAGATCATCCAACTTGATCGAACCAGCGTTACAGTTATAGGCGAATTAAGGAATGTGCTTATAAAATTATCGTCTAACCCCAAATTTCATCAAGTAATTGATATTATTGTTGTAGATATTCCAGAAATTTATGGTTTGTTTTTAAGCAGATACTGGTCAGAACAGCTACACAGCTATTTCGCGACAGATTGGTCTCACTTGTGGCTGCCCGAGAATGGAAAGCCCAACAAAATCAAGGTAAATCGTGAACGTTACCTAAAGTTCACAGTCATGGATTTAAATGATCCCAATGAACCATTTACACCTTCTGCCGATTCACCCAAAATACAAGGGATGGATACCTTTTTCGACAATTTCATGGCCGAGACTTCCACTATCACTAACCCATAGTAGCAGTCTGAAATTGTGGCATATATGCAGCCAGCAGTTTCTACCCAATGGTCTCATGCACCCGACAAAAATCAAATATGGTCTCTTTACTTTGATGGGTCCAAGTCCAAGGAAGGAGCTGGAGTGGGCTGTGTTATTATTGATCTAGTAGGTAACAAAACCCTGATTGCATGCAGATTAGAGTTTGAATGTACAAACATTATAGCAGAATATGAGGCTTTATTGCAAGGTATCAGGAAAGCATTAGATATGAACATTCAAAATTTGACTGTCTTTGGTGATTTAGAAATCGTAGTTAGACAAGTAAGAAATTCTATCCACTGTTTATCCTCGCATCTCAAAAGATACCAATCTGAGGTATGAAATTTGATGAACAATTTTTCTTCTTTTAACATAAATTCTACTCCTAGATTGAATAATTCGGATGCTGACTTGTTAGACAATGTAGCTTCGAAACTCTTTCCTGCAGAAGGATTGTCCCCGAATGCATTCTCCGTCGAACTGTTGTTCAAACCATCTGTCCCCGACAACATCACGAATTGGAGAGTCTTCGACGATGATCAACAAATTATTAGTTTCCTGCATATGAAAGAAACTTTCCAAGGCGCAGTGATCGACGAATGCACTCATGACGAGAATCTTCATGATTTCACGGTAATACCAGATCCGAGATCTCCTGAATCTTCATCAGACATGGTAAATTCTATCCCTAAATCTGTAGTTAGATTAGAAAACTTTTATGATCTTCAAGACAACTTCAAAAAATCAGTCAACTGTAAAACAAATAGTTCCTCTTTATCGTATGAAAAAGTAAACTTGGGAATAATGACAATCCACAGTGCATTAATTTAGGGGTGGGGTGTTCTGAACAAGAGAAAGCGATGTTTATTAAATTGTTTAAGGAATTCAAAGATGTTTTTGCATGGACATATGACGACCTAAAAACCTTTGATCCTAACATCATACAACATGTCATTCTTATGAAACCCCAAACCTTGCCGTTTCAAAAAAAGTTAAGAAAAATGCACCCAAAACTCGAACCGACTATCAAAAAAGAATTAAATAAACTCCTAAACGCTAAGATAATCTTCCCAGTTAGGCACACGCAATGGGTCTCTAATCCGGTCCCTGTCCGAAAGAAGAATGGCGAAATTCGATTATGCGTCGATTTCTGAAATCTTAATCGAGCATCTGACAAAGACAACTACCCTGTCCCACCCATGGAACAAATCCTTCAGCAGGTATCTAGTTCTAAAAGATTATCCTTATTGGATGGTTTTTCAGGGTATAACCAAGTCCTGATGTCCCATCCAAACCAACTTAAAACTACCTTCCACACTCCATGGGGAACCTACACTTATAGGAAGATGCCCTTTGGACTCATTAATGATGGTGCCACTTTCCAGAGAGCGATGGACATCGCTTTCCGAGGCTTAATCAATCAATCTGTCGTAGTTTACTTGGATGACATTACTGTATTCTCAAAAAATAAAGCTGAACATCTAGCTCATTTAAGATCAGTTCTATAGAGATGTCGTAAGTACGGCATTTCCTTGAATCCTAAAAAATCTATCTTCGTAGTAGAACAAGGTAAGCTCTTAGGATTTATTGTATCAAGCGAAGGGATGATTATTGACCCTGAAAGGACTCAAGTCATCTCGAAACTCCCCCCTCCCTCGTCAAAAAAGTCTATGTAGTCTTTCTTAGGCCAAATAAACTTTGTTAGGAGATTCGTCCCCAATTTTTCAGAAATGGTGAGACCTTTACAGAACTTAATAAAGAAGGACATGCAATATCATTGGGGACCCTTAGAAAACCAAGCTTTTAATTCAATAAAAAAGGCCATAATAGACGCTCCTTCTTTGATGAGCCCCGACTTTTTGCAAGACTTCACTCTCTACACATTTGCTTCTGACCACTCCTACGTTGTTGTCCTAACTCAAAAGAATGATGAAAACAATGAAGTCCCAATCGCCTTTATGAGCTTATCCTTCAAAGGCACAGAACTTAATTACCCCTTATTGTCCCTTACCCAGCCGTCAGAAATCTGTTAGTACAGAAAGAACTAGGCAAAAAGAGGGCAAACTGGGTCACCTCCTTACAAGAGTATGACACAGAAATCACCCCAGCACAAATAGTGAGAGTTCAAGGGCTATGCAAATTAGTCGCTGACTCAACAGCAGGACAGCAAGAGGAAAATGATATGTCAAACCTAGGACAGCACTACCAAAATTTAGTCTGTTGTGCACAAAACCCTGTTATCCCCTGGTATGATGATATAAAATTTTGTCTTGAACATAGGTCAGCCCCCCGTCACCTGGATCCCACTAAAATAAGAGCGCTAAGATTGAAATCTGCCTCCTTTCAGTTGATTAATGGTATTCTGTTTCGTCAAAATTTTGATGGAGTACTAATGCGTTGTCTTGAGAAAGATGAAGCAGAAAAGGTCTTATTAGAATTGCACACAGGTGAAGCTGGTGGGCATTTTGGTGGAGATACCACTACCCATAAAGTTTTAAGAGAAGGTTATTACTGGCCTACACTTTTTAAATATGCTCATGCCTTGTGTCACAAGTGTGTTATTTGTCAAAAAGCGTCCAGACGAATACAGAAACCAGCCTTCCCTCTGCAGCCTGTTTCAGTAGACTCCCCTTTTCAGCAGTGGGGTCTTGATATTATAGGTCCAATCAATCCGCCATCCTCTCAGCAGCATAATTTTATCATAACAGCCATGGATTACTTC
This sequence comes from Picea mariana, assembly GCA_032191745.1. Classification (NCBI taxonomy): domain Eukaryota; kingdom Viridiplantae; phylum Streptophyta; class Pinopsida; order Pinales; family Pinaceae; genus Picea; species Picea mariana. The sequence goes on from JASDQU010241920.1 coordinate 36,129, forward strand.
ACTAGGTGGTCCGAAGCTGCCCCATTAAAAGCTGTAAATACTAGTCAGGTAATTGTCTTTTTGAATTCAAATATTATTACTTGTTTTGGTATCCCTGACTGTCTGGTATTCGATAACGCTTCCTATTTTTCATCTCTTGAGATGAGTGAGTTATCTCTAGAAAAAGGAATTAAATTAAAATATTTTGCCAGCTATTACCCTCAAGGCAATGGATTGGCAGAATCAACTAATAAAAATATGATTAAGATTATCAAGAGAACGGTATCTGAAAACCACAAAAATTGGCATAATGCACTGTTAAATGCAATCTGGGATGATAGAGTGACTCTGAAAACCGCTGTGGGTAACTCTCCCTTCTTTCTCGTCTATGGAAGAGAGGCAATTCTGCCACCACATATTCTTCTTTGCTCACTGCATCAATCACAGAAAATACAAGAAGAAGACTGCCCCCCTTTGGAGAATCGAATAAACGCATTATTAAAATTAGAGGAAGAGAGGGCTCAAGCAAAACGAAAGTTGGATCAACATCAACTTGTGGTTAAAAGCTGGTTTGATTCCAACTCTGCCTTTGATAGGAACTTTGAAGTAGGTGACGTTGTCCTAAAATGGGACAAACCACATGAGGGAAAGGGGGAGCATACGAAGTTTCAGAACTTATGGCTAGGACTGTTTTTGATTGCTGAGAAATTGGGTCCCAACTCTTTCAGATTACAGAGTCTAGAGGGATAGCCAGACACCTATCCGGTGAATGGCCAAGCTCTAAAAAGGTATTTCACTTGATGACAACCTTGTGTACACTGTGTAAATATTTTCTTTTTCCTTTGTTTGATTTTCATTTTTCTTTGTTGTTTTGGTTTTGATTTCTCCCTTATGCTTACCAGTTTTTACTTTTGAAATACACATACCTGCATCATGAACTATTCAGACCAAGAGAACAGAAAAATTTCTCCTCTGAAATGACTGTTGAAAGTTTGTTTAAACATCAATTATGATATGCCTCTGAAGTTTACAACCATGTTGAATAAAGCTTGTTGTTTGAAAGGTGTTTCTTGATTTCAATCTGTAATTGAAGCTTTTCATGATCATCTATTTCTTTTCACGTTGTCCCTGTTCCTTAAGAGAACAACTCAGAGATGTCTCCCTGCCTTCGAAGGTCGGTCTACCAATAAACCATCTCTAGATCTTAATGAAGAACAGTTATAAAAAAAAAAAATTCTCTCAAGGTCGGTAGTTTATTAAAATATGTCCAAAATATCACAATTTTCAGCGTCACCCCGCTCGATTATATATCTTTAAAAACCAAATAAATCATTAAAGAGTTGTGGGAAGTGTTTGTAAACCCTTCGGTATAATGAACAGGTCTGCTGGCAGCAGGTAAATGCATGCATCACGCCAAGATAACTTCGTCGGGGTACTGAACAGGCCCGCTGGCAGCGAAGCAATGTCGGGTATATGAAAATTCTCAGATATGGAATCTTTCGACCTTAAATGTCCTTTATTCTGATCTAGAATTTCCTGGTAGATACGGATATTGGAGTGGGTTAAATGGAAACCCTGTCGAGGCTATGGACGCCTCTTGGCAACAGTGGCTCTATCAACAGTATTGGAGATTTTAACCTTAATATCGTGAATCACTTTTGTTAAGATTGTCATCAGTTTTCATCTTTTAAAATAACAAGCTCGAATTTTTTATGATTGATGATGATGTTCAAACAATTTTCTGGTTGTTTTCGAGTTGGAGTTTTTCTCATTTTCCTAATCTAGACTTGTTCGTTTGGCAAAGATAACTACTTCTACCGGTGTGTCGCCATTGTTGGCAGCCATATTAATCTCTATCTTTTCTTTATAATCTGCCTACACAGGGTTTTTAAACCTTCATTAATCGTCGCAACTATTTAAATGATATCATTATTCTTCGTTTTTGCATAACTACTTTTCGTTTTCGTTTTCACGACTGCAAGCGTGAAAACCCACAGTTAGAATTCATGTTGATGACATCAAATGATCATTTGGTTTATCATGAACCTATTTGTTTATGTGGTTATAACTCTTTAAACTCAAACACACCACTGGTCACACATTTATCAAAACACCAAATATTTATGCTTTTGATTATTATTAATATGGTGTTGATTTACAAAATCTTTATCGAAATGGTTTGATTGAACACATTAATTTTTGGGTCAAATCCTGGTTATGTGATAATTCATTTGACATGTTGATTAAAATCCTTTGGATATGCACTATTATGATTTGAATGTACAAAGGCGTCGTTGGTTGTACAGCCCGACATGATATTCTTGCATGGTTCCAATTTACTCCACCATCCTCGCACGCATAAGCATTAATGCTCTGTCTTTCATTTCGGGTTGCCTTTGCTTTGTATTGGGGAAGCTTCAGGAAAATGGTTCTGTGTCTACCCTGTCAAACCCTCTCACCGATTACCCTGTTGATCTTGTGGTATTAGCTATGGCTCCTATAGTGCGAATCGAACCCAATGGTGTCCAAACTTTACTGTTGTTTGATAACGCCCGAGAGGACCTAGAGAGGAATGGTTGGCGGGTTTCTATTGAGAAATTCGAGGGTTTCAACCTGGCACTTGCTCAACAATTCGCACTAACATTCGATGGGTGCAGAGCCAAAATTGGCGACACCCAGCTGGAGTTGAATGAGAATTTCATTAGCTCAGCCACTGGTCTGCCAGCCGAGGGACAAAGATGGTTTAAAAATTCAAAGGTTGACGAAGTACCCTAGCCACTGTTGTTTACTTCAAGGAAGATCAACAGTTGCGACAAAGGTATGCCCGTTACAGCTCTTAATTCTAGATGGCACGATTTGTTGGCTATTATCAAGCAGTTTGTTACATGCAAGGGTAGATACAGTCTAGTTTTCCTATACCACCTATGACTGCTCATGAGTTTCATAGATTTTCCCTTAAATATGCCACATTTCCTCCTGCGAAGTTTATATAAAATGGCTAAATGTTTCAAGAGGGAGAAAGCCGACTCCAGCCTCTTCCACCATAGTTTAACTAAAATTATTTTGGTTCATCAGTTGAAGTTGAATGGTGATTGTTGGGATGCTTTCTTGATGAGGAATGGTTTTGCCAGTCCTGAAATAGGACAAGTTGACAAAACTGTTGTTACAGAAACCCTTTTCGGGCCTGTAATTCCCCCTCCTACACTCTTTCCCTCTATTGAACCCTCGACCTATCGGNCTGCCAAGAAAAAGGGTAAAATCTACAGTGATATCAATTGCAAGGGTAAAAAGGCCACGTGCTGGGTTTCACGGTGTGCTCGTAACAAACCCAAAGAAAACACAAACCAAAAACCAATTCTGTTAAGTGAAGATTCTGACTCTGAAATTGAACGGTTTCTAACCGAAGAGTATCCATACTCACACATACTTTGCTCAGCTAGGCCCTATGACTATGTGACGAACCTCCCACCGTGTCTTAGAGACGACCCTAATTTTCTTGGGATCAAACTCGACAGAGAAACTGCTAGTCAATTAAGAAGTGCCTCACCTGTGAATACATAGCCTGTTCAACTACAATGCAACGAATGTAAGTCGTGGCTCAATCGATATTATACAAACGTCCCTTTGCTCCAATATCGGATCAAGTCCTTGGAGGACCGAGTGAATCTGCTAACTAAAGAGAATGATAGGTTGCAAGCTAATGATAAAAGGCAGAAGACCACAGGCTCTGTTGTCTTTAAAAATGTAGAGGCGGCTACTACCATTGTCAATTCAAAAATAGCTTGATTAAAATCCCTGAATCCGACGTATGGTTTTTTTTTAAAGTAATTTTAGGATGATTTTGTTTCGTTTTGAATTAGCATATAAGATTTGTTTGATCAAATTGCATCTAATTCTGTTATGATTGAATTGATACAACACGATTCTGTTTATCATAATAACTAGCTACAGAATCGTGAGATTCTGTAGCTAGTTATCAAAATTCGAATTTGTTGATCTTATAATTAACATGCAATCTAATATCATGTATTCTTGTGCGTTTTCAGGTACATACGAATTTTAAAGGAAATTGGATCGATAGTAGCATCTCTGAATATGCTATTTCTTTACATGGTTTTAGATTAGGCTGTTAGTTTTACATAGAAATGGGAATTTGGGAGATTGTATTCCCCACGATTTTTGGAACAAATTTGATAATTTCCACAGGGAATGTTTTGAGCCTGTGGCCTTTATAAATGTATTATTTTGTAAACAAAGACCATCGCTGCTTGGGAGCAGAAACTATGGATTTTTGATTATTAGACTTGAATGAAAGTAGATATTTGCACAGCTTTAGCTTCAACATATCATATTTTTGTTCAAGTTTTGTTCATTTCAATTTGTAATCAAATTTTTGACTACTTTAGATATCATAATTTGTTACAGATTGATGTGATGGGATTTAAATAGTGTCCATATTTTATATCTCTCATTTTATATACAACAATTGATATGTTTACATTTGATGATTTGAAGGTTGATCGTCTCTATCCAATGAACAGTTATATACAAATTGTCATACTCAGATTTATCTTAATATGATCGTTTTCCAAATGACAAATTGTTGTTTTTACATATCTTATTTGTTTTGTCAGTAGCATTCAAAGTGTTACTGCTTCACATTTACGAGAAGCATTGGGAAAATTTGGTGTGGGTTGGCCTCATCGAACAACAAATGTAGATGCTACGCACAGGACACATATGGATATGCGATTACAGGTTAGTTTTCTAGTAGCATTCTATTAGTTAATTAATATAAGAATTTGTTGTAGTTTAGATACACAGTACAGATTGTTATTCTTATTTCTCAGCTAGATAGCTTCCATTTCATTTCATGTTGATAAAAGTTATAAAAAATCAAAATTACTGAACAATAGCTTTGCTGCCAATTCATATATGATTTTCGCAAGTTTTCCATAAAAAATTTGCATTTTGTGAATACTGTACATATAATAGAAATGTAAATATATCGATGCACTGTATATTTAATAAGTAGAACTATTATTCTGTTAGTTAGTAAAACTGTAAATATATATTAGACTTGTATATAGTTTGCAACAGCTGTTTTTCACTTACTTAGTTTCTTTAGTTTAGTTTTTTCACTTTCCTAGGATTTAGATCGGCCAACGGAGCCGCTAAACCCGTTGGAGTGGATTAATCCAAATGGCTTGGTTTATTTAGACAACCCCGGACCAGATTCACTCCTCCAGTTGACGAGCGATCAATTTCTCCCGTCAACACATCGTTGGATCCAGGAGAACCTACACGATCTTTAAAGTGCAAGGTGAAGCGGGCTTACAAAGTCCTGAAAGAAGGACGACCATCCATCTTCGGGAAGGACACGTGGTCATAGATCATCATTTCGCTAACTAAAAGGTCAAAGGAAAGAAGTTCTCTAACCTCCCAACTCGCGATATGCAAAATCGTGATAAGATCTGGGCCGTCGGATCTGGAGTAATTACGAAGGACCAACAGTCATTAGATATGGTGAAGCTGCAAGGCAGATAAGACCAAGAGTCATCCAACTTTCCAAAACTGTCAATGAATCCTGGCCGTCCATTGAGGACAATCATGGATCGTTGGTTCCATAGGACACATGGTGAAAGATCATCATTTCATTGACTGGAAAGTAAAAGGAGCGAAGTGCTTGTTTGATTGGCGAGTGGTCATATCTCGTGGTCACATTGTCGAGAGATGGAGAGCAGAGCTAGAGAATCCAACCTCTATTTTGGAGTTCGTGACATGGAGATTCGAGAGGACTCATCACAGAATACCCGAGACGCGAAAGTGCGAAATGCGTTTTCGAATAAGGTTGTGGTCACAGCCAGTGGTTACATCTACGGAAGATGGAGGAAGAAGCTAGCGGTGTTAAGCTCCATCTCAGAGTCTTGGCGATTGCGACTTGGAGTATCGAGATCCTTCATCAAAGGAATCGCGATATGCGAGATCGCGATAAGATCTGGACTGTCGAATCATTGGAGATCTTGACCGTTGATCAAGCTTGATGAAGTTCATAAGTTCACGAAATATGAAGCGCCTTTTTGGCGCAGCCTATGGTCACCACCAGTGGTCACGTAAGGGGAAGAAGCTAGTGGTGCTAAGATCCATCTCGGAGTCTTGGCATTCGCAACTTGGAGTGTCGAGACCCTTCATCACAGGAATGTCGAGATGCGAAATCACAAAATTCAAATTCTGTTTAGCGCTCGGTCACAGCTAGTGGGCATATGAGATAAACGCGAAATCCTGTGGATTTAATCCAACAGTGTTGGTTAATTGGAAACTTGATCGAAGGGTTACTGTTTCACCTCATAGGTAATCGATCAGTTACGATTCAGTTAGCATAACTGAATCATGATTCTTGGACGGTTGGCGATTTAGTTGTTGATGCGTTTTCTTGGAGATTCAAGGTGTAATTGAATAGGTGGTATAGGATAAAATGGAGACGCAATGATTGTGGAAGGTTGGTTGTTCTGAGGGAAAAATGAGTTGAACTGTAAGAAAGGGAAAATTGCAGTATGCGCAGTGTGAGATAAAACTAAGAGATGAGTAACGAATGAGGAATAGACAGAAGGAAGATGCAGTTTTTTCTTTTTCAGGCTTCAGTGACCAAAGCAGAGAAAAAGTGGAGTGGCAATGAACAACACGATGAGAAGAACCATGGCACAGTGAAGAGCATGCAGAGGCACTATGCATGGAGGACGAAGAAGGTGCATAGATAGTATAAATACGTAGAACAAAGAAGAGATGGATGCTTCTATGGAGAGGAATTACACATGGGAAATAGCATGTTGTGGGCAAGAGATGAAATACACAGAAGAGGCGTAATTCATAGAATCAAAATAAGATGCAGAGCATAAAGAGTAGTAGAAGAAAAGAACAAATATGCATAGCTGAGACAGTAAAAGAAGGCATAGGTGCACTTGTAGAGAAAAGTAGAAGATTAGAAAGCGCAAGAAGATGCAGGCAGAGAGACACTGATACAGGAGAGAAGAGCAGCATAGCAGAACAGTGATAAGCCCAGTAAGCCAATGACAACTATTGAATCACTGTAATAACTTTCAGTAGAAAATATTTATAGTCAGGGTGGTAGGGAGGTGCTAGGGAGGTCTGTTGTCCTCAGAGGTTCAAGTGGGTACTTGAAACAGGGAGTTGTAGCTTCCATCTGGTTGTAGCCAGAGAAACCAGGGTTGTAGGGTGGTGCAAGGGAGAACTGATGTTCTCTGTTATACAGGTTGGTGCCTGTGTGACTAGAAGTTGGTGCTGGAACACTTAGGGAGTCGGTGCTTCCTTCTAGTGGGTGCTAGAGAAAACGGAGAGTTGGTGCTCTCAGCAAGTTGCAACTTG
>JASDQU010241920.1:43540-69813 GCA_032191745.1 Picea mariana
GAGCAGAAACTATGGATTTGTGATTATCAGACTTGAATGAAAGTGGATATTTGCACAGCTTTAGCTTCAACATATCATATTTTTGTTCAAGTTTTGTTCATTTCAATTTGTAATCAAATTTTTGACTACTTTAGATATCATAATTTGTTACAGGTTGATGTGATGGGATTTAAATGGTGTCCATATTTTATGTCTCTCATTTTATACACATCAATTAATCTATTTACATTTGATGATATGAAGGTTGATCTTCTCTATCTAATGAACAATTATATACAAATTTTCATACTCAGATTTATCTTAATATGATCATTTGTCAAATGATAAATTGTTGTTGCTACATATCTTATTTGTTCTGTCATTAGCATTCAAAGCGTTACTTCTTCATGTTTACAAGAAGCATTGGGAAAATTTGGTGTGGGTTGGCCTCATCAAACACCAAACGTAGATGCTACGCACATGACACATATGGATATGCGATTACAGGTTAGTTTGCTAGTAGCATTCTATTAGTTAATTAATATAAGAATTTGTTGTAGTTTAGATACACAGTACAGATTGATATTCTTATTTCTCAGCTAGATAGCTACCATTTCATTTCTTGTTTATAAAAGTTATAAAAAGAAATCAAAAATACTGAACAATAGCTTTGTTGTCAATTCATATATGATTTTTCGCAGGTTTTCGATAAAAAATTTGCATTTTGTGAATACTATACATATAATAGAAATATAAATATATCGATACACTATATATTTAATAAGTAGAACTATTATTCTGTTAGTTAGTAAAACTGTAAATACATTTTAGATTGTATATAGTTTTCAGCAGCTGTTTGTTTTTCATTTAGTTAGTCTCTCTCGTTTTTTTGTCTTTTTACTTTCGTAGGAATTAGATCGGCTAAAGGAGCCGCTAAAACCGTCAGAGTGGATTAATCCAAACGGCTTGGGTTATTTAGACAACCCTGGACCGGATTCACTCCTCCAGTTGACGAGCAGTCAATTTCGCCCATCAACAAATGGCGCTAGAAGGAGGGCCTGAAAATTATTAATGGCACGAGGCGGTCGTAAGACTCCTCCACCACCCAATCGCTCACCTATAGTGACAAGAAGTCATTCAAACGATAACATTGTCCCTAAAATAGCAACCATATCAAACGACAATCTACAGATCACAGTCGAACTAGTAACTCCAAATCGTACAGGTGGTGACGTACAAGAGATTGTCCGCCAATCTCTCATAAGAACACATAGTGCCTTCATCCGTTTAAGACAACCAAACCAACCTTTGTACCAACCATTAGATTTCTCTGATATCAAAGAACAACTTGGAGGCACTAACCTCACTTTAAAACTTACAGATCCAACCCTCACTCCTTCAGTAGCAGGATCTAGTATACCACCCTCACCACCTCCTTCATCCCCTTCTTCTTCTGGAGAATAATCCTCTGACGAAGGCAGTTCCTCATCCTAGCCTTCGACACCGCCCACACCAATGGCCAACCAGAACAATCCTGCCAGACCCTGGCTCGACCAAGATGTAGTAGCCGTACCCGGGCCTCAGCATCCCTTACCCAAAAACCCAGAGAAGGGGCTCCCTAAATTTGACCCGGACTCTAAACAGATCGTCGAAGATCATATCAAAAAGTTTATGTTAGCCATTAGACTCCATAATGTCGAGCACGAAGACGTATTTTGTATATTGTTCCTCTACACTTTCAAGGGCAATGCCTCTACTTGGTACTTTTCCCAACAGCCCCATACCATCGTGTCATGGGAGAAGTTTGAATCCTGTTTTCTTGAGAAGTTTGGAGATGACAAGTCCCCAGAAGTTCTAGTCATGGATCTTTCTAGTTTAAGAATGAACCCCAAAGAGAAAATCAAATACTTTAACCAAAGATTCTTAAAACTAAAGAACCGAATCCCTACGGATTCGATGCCTACTGAGAATCTTATCATAGCATATTATACGAAAGCCTTACATCAAAGTATATCCATTTGGGTAAAGAAATCTAAGAAAGCCACGTTGTTAGAGGCCTTCGAAGAGGCCAGTGAGATTGAGAAAGACATCCTCAGCTTAAAATACACTACTAGCAACGAAATAGAGACTAGTTCATCTTCCAAAAAGAAAATCGAAATCCTCCCTAGACCTGCCCAAAACAAAACGCAACCTAAAAGCTCAGATCTAGAAAACTTACAAAAATTCGTTCAAAAACTGTCAAATCAAGTTATAGATTTGAAAAGGATGGCTGAAGAAGCTTCTTTGAGCAAAGGGCCTTACAAACCCCCGTTTAGGAAGCCTTTTCCCACCAACCAACCTAATTCAAATACCGAAGGCTTAAACCTAGAAAGCCTGCAATTCGCTATTCAAATGATTCTAGAAGCCCAAGATAACTTGATGCCCCTTGAGATCCATGAGGAAGTAGTTGAACAAGAGACAGTTGAAGAAGATGAATCTTCTATGAACATTTTTGGACACTTCTCGAATAACATTTTTCAAGCTAATTTCGAGACAGTACATCCCTACAATACTAGGAGTAAGATAGAAAACAAGCCTTCTTCTGAAAACACTATGACTTTGCCCCCAAAACAGTCTAAAACAACTGAGACTAAATAGAATTATGCGAACCCAAGCTTAGATTATGATTTAGTTGAAGATCTGAAAAAGTTAAGGGCTAACATTTTTGTTTATGAATTATTAAAATTTCTGTTTCTACTACAAAAAATGTTACAGAATATTGCAGAGAACAACAAAAATGACAATCCAAGCAGTAACAAAGGTTTTCAGAACAACCCAAAAATTCCTCAGAAGGCCTCCTCTAAGAATACTTCTGATCCTCACGAGAAAAGAGACCTTCCTGTAAATAATGTAACAAATGTAGATAAATTAGTTTTAGAGGCTGCAAGTAAAAAGAAACAAGCTTCCACCATTAATACTCGCAGAAAAGTCCCTCCATTTTTGTTAACTTTTGAAATCTTTAATAGGAACGTACACAATTGTATGGTAGATTCAGGAGCGTCATCCAATGTAATGCCATGGTCTGTGTGTCAGAAGATTAATGCTAAAGTTCAACCATCCACCTTAAAGATCATCCAACTTGATCGAACTAGTCTTAAAGTTATAGGCGAATTAAGGAATGTGCTTATAAGATTATCATCTAACCCCAAAGTTCATCAAGTAATTGATATTATTGTTGTAGATATTCCATAATTTTATGGTTTTTTTTTAAGCAGAGACTGGTCAGAACAGCTACATGGCTATTTTGCAATAAATTGGTCTCACTTGTGGCTGCCCGAGAATGGAAAGCCCAACAAAATCAAGGTAAATTGTGAACGTTACCTAAAGTTCACAGTGACAGATTTAAATGATCCCAATGAACCATTTACACCTTCTGCCGATTCACCCGAAATACAAGGGATGAATACCTTTTTTGGCAATTTCATGGCTGAAACTTCCGCTATCACTAACCCAAAGTAGCAGTATGAAATTGTGGCATATATGCAACCAACAGTTTCTACCCAATGGTTTCATGCACCCGACAAAAATCAAATATGGTCTCTTTACTTTGACAGGTCAAAGTCCAAGGAAGGAGTTGGTGCAGGCTACGTTATTATTGATCCAGCAGCTAACAAAACCCTAATTGCATGCAGGTTAGAATTTGAATGTACAAACAACACAACAGAATATGAGGCTTTATTGCAAGGCCTCAGGAAAGCATTAGATATGAACGTTCAAAATTTGATTGTCTTTGGCGATTCGGAAATCGTGGTTAGATAGGTAAAAAATTCTATCCACTGTTTATCTCTGCATCTTAAAAGCTACCAATTTGAGGTATGGAATTTGATGAATAGTTTTTCTTCTTTTAACATAAATTCTATTCCTAGATTAAATAATTCGGAAGCTGATTTGTTAGCTAATGTAGCTTCGAAACTCTTTCCTGCAAAAGGCTTGTCCCCGAATGCATTCTCCGTCAAACTGTTGTTCAGGCCATTCGTCCCTGACAACATCAAAAATTGGAGAGTCTTCGACGACAATCAACAAATTATTAGTTTCCTGCATATGGAAGAAACTTTCCAAGGCTTAGTGATCGACGAATGTACTCATGATGAGAATCTTCGTGACTTCACGGTAATACCAAATCCGAGATCTCCTGAATCTTCATCGGACATGGTAAATTCTATCCCTAAATCTATAGTTAGATTAGAAAAATTTTATGATCTTCAAGACAAATTCAAAAAATCAGTCAACTGTAAAACAAATAGTTCCTCTTTATCGTATGAAAAAGTAAACTTGGGAACTAATGACAATCCACGGTGCATTAATTTAGGGGTGGGGTGTTCTGAACAAGAGAAAGCGGCGTTTATTAAGTTGTTTAAGGAATTCAAAGATGCTTTTGTGTGGACGTATGATGACCTAAAAACCTTTGATCCTAATATCATACAACACGTCATTCCTATTAAACCCCAAACCTTGCCATTTCAACAAAAGTTAAGAAAAATGCACCCTAAACTCGAACTGACTGTCAAAAAAGAATTAAATAAAGTCCTAAACGCTAAGCTAATCTTCCCAGTTAGGCACACGCAATGGGTCTCTGATCTTGTCCCTATCCATAAGAAGAGTGGTGAAATCTGACTATGCGTCGATTTTTGAAACCTTAATCGAGCATCTGATAAAGACAACTACCCTGTCCCACCCATGCAACAGATCCTTCAACAGGTATCTAGTTCTGAAATATTATCCTTATTGGAAGGTTTTTTAGGGTATAACCAAGTCCTTATGTCCCTTCCAGACCAACTTAAAACTACCTTCCGCACTCCATGGGGCACCTATGCTTATAGGAAAATGCCCTTTAGACTCATTAATGCTAGTGCCACTTTCCAGAGAGTGATGGACATCGCTTTCCAAGGCTTAATAAATCAAACTATCGTAGTTTACCTGGATGACATTACTGTATTCTCGAAAAACAAAGATGATCATCTAGCTCATTTGAGATCCGTTCTACAGTGATGTCATAAGTACGACATTTCCTTGAATCCTAAAAAATATATTTTCGCAATAGAACAAGGTAAGCTCTTAGGATTTGTTGTATCAAGAAAAGGGATGATTATCGACCCTAAAAGGACTCAATTCATCTCAAAACTCCCCCCTCCCTCGTCAAAAAAGTCTATGCGGTCTTTCTTAGGCCAGATAAACTTTGTCAGGAGATTCGTCCCAAGTTTTTCAGAAATGGTGAGACCTTTATAGAACTTAATAAAAAAGGATGTACAATACCATTGGGGACCCTTAGAAAACCAAGCTTTTAATTCAATAAAAAATACCATAATAGACGCTCCTTCTCTGATGAGCCCCGACTTTTTGCAAGACTTCACTCTCTACACATTCGCTTCTGACCCCTCCTACGCTATTGTCCTAACTCAAAAGAACGCTGAAAACAATGAAGTCCCAATTGCCTTTATGAGCTCAGCCTTCAAAGGTGAAGAACTCAATTACCCAGCAGTAGATCAACAAGCCTATGTTTTTTTTAAAGAAGTAAAGCACTTTCGATCTTATCTTTTGAAATCTAGGACGAAAATTATTGTCCCTTACCCAGCCATCAGAAATCTGTTAGTACAGAAAGAACTAGGAGAAAAGAGGGCGAACTAGGTCACCTCATTACAAGAGTATGACATAGAAATCACCCCAGCACAAATAGTGAGAGGTCAAGGGCTATGCAAGTTAGTCGCTGACTCAGTGGCAGGACAGCAAGAGGAAAATGATATGTCAAACCCAAGACAACACAACCAAAATTTAATCTGTTGTGCACAAAACCCTGTTAGTCCTTGGTATGATGATATAATATTCTATCTTGAACATGGGTCAGCCCCTCATCACCTGGATCCCACTAAAAGAAGAGCACTAAGATTGAAATCTTCCTCCTTTCAGTTGATTAATGGTATTCTATTTCGTCAAATTTTTGATGGAGTACTAATGCACTGTCTTGAGAAAGATGAAGCAGAAAAGGTCTTATTAGAATTGCACGTAGGCGAAGCTGGTGGGCATTTTGGTGGTGATACCACTGCCCATAAATTATTAAGAGCAGGTTATTACTGGCCTACACTTTTTAAAGATGCTTATGCCTCGTGTCGCAAGTGTGTTATTTGTCAAAAAGTGTCCGGATGGATACAGAAACCAACCTTCCCTCTGCAACATGTTTCAGTAGACTCCCCTTTTCAACAGTGGGGTCTTGATATTATAGGCCCGATCAATCTGCCATCCTCACAGCAACATAATTTTATGATAACAACCACAGATTACTTCACTAGGTGGTCCGAAGCTGCCCCATTAAAAGCTGTAAATAGCAGTCAGGTAATTGCCTTTTTAAATTCAAATATTATTACTCATTTTGGTATCCCTGACTATTTATTATTCGATAATGCTTCCTATTTTTCATCTCTTGAGATGAGTAATTTCGCTCTAGAAAAGGGAATTAAATTAAAATATTTTGCCAGCTATTACCCTCAAGGTAACGGATTGGCAGAATCAACTAATAAAAATTTGATTAAAATCATCAAGAGAACGGTATCTGAAAACCATAAAAATTCGCATAATGGGCTAATTTCAGTTCTGGGTTTTCAAGGGTTTGATCAAATTCAAAACTGTTTGCCCAGAATCGCTCACACAAAAACGTGTCTCTGGGAGGAAATTACGGGGTTAGCCTCAGCAGTCTTCTCTGGTACTATCAAACCATAATAGATTTTGGGCACCATGGGGTTCAATTTTCACTACAGGGGCCATAGCAGATAGCACACAGTCAATCAGGGTAAACGGTGAGGAGGTTGGTGGAATGAATTGAAACCATGCATTCATTCATTTTGACATGTACAATCGATGACGCCTTGGTAATTGAAATCATTCACATCACAATCCAAAACATTGTAAACCAATTATCAAATGGACTATTTGAAAATCATAGTGTTCATAACCAATAATAGGCCCATATATTAAGTGAACAATAGTGTTTGTATGATTCAAAGAAACCATTACATCGACAATTGCACCATGGATTTAATCACAATGTTAATGCGATTTCATGAAACCATTGCACCAAGGAATTTGATCAAAGACAATAGAATATCATACCACTATTGTATCAAGGATTCAATCAAAAACACCAGAACTCGTTGCATCATGAACTTATAAATTGAAACCATATTAAAAAAAATGCAAAGTGAATAAAGGTTTGGTGTTTTGACACATGTATGACCATTATTGAGTTAGAGGTAAAATGATTACAAGAACAAGAGTATTCATAACAATCCAAGGATGATTTTAATGCCATCGACATGACTTCCAACTCAAGGTTTTCACGCTTGTAGTCGTGAAAATGAAAACAAAAGGCAGGTGTGTGAATGCGCAAGATAATCATGTCATTTTATTTAAAAGATTTTGATGAGTATTGAGGGTTCAAAACCCTTGTGTAGGCAGCTTGTAAGGAAAAGATAAAAATGCAAAATGGTTGCCAACACTGCTCCACTACAACCTGTGGACATCGGTATTTGTGCTAGAAAATGAAAATTAAATGTCAAGTTTCCATGTCATGACAGGAGATCTCTGATCCTTGGCCTTCCATATACTGGAAACATTCTGACTCGGCCCTTCAGTTCCATTTTGAAGGCTATAAATGGGCCAATTTCGAGCTATGAAAAAGGGAGAAAGAATTCATTTTTGAGAGCAAAGTTACTCTAGAGAAATTATTAATTCATATTGAGTCTACATCCCTTTGTCCTTTAAGTATGAACATAGTGTTCAGCCCCCAAGAGCTTCCCTTATTGATGGAGAACCCCATTGTCTCCCTTCTATGATCTTGCCTTTGGTGGAGGATTGAAGTGGTGGAGGCCTGGTTGGAAGGAACTTAGTTTCTTGGTTCCGAACCGTGTTGACACAGAAGTCTGTAATGTTTTCACTTCTGCTGATCATTTATTAATAGAAATACTCCTTTCCTGTCCAATTGATATCTTGCAAATATATGATTTATTATCCATGGGTGTATTTGTTATGTATATTAATGGATTATT
Organism: Picea mariana; assembly: GCA_032191745.1. NCBI lineage: Eukaryota > Viridiplantae > Streptophyta > Pinopsida > Pinales > Pinaceae > Picea > Picea mariana. Next base: position 51,595 of record JASDQU010241920.1, read on the forward strand.
CTATATAATGTTCTAACCTTTTATATTATCACCATATGCTTTCTCTACTTGTTTGTTGAGAACTTGTTGCAGGTATAAAGCTTTGGGTAAAAGTGCTCAATGGTGGACATCATCAAACATCTGGATGAGGTAGGCCTCTTTCTTATCTCACTTTACCCTGGATAAGAGATTTCTGCATAAAAGATTTCTGGATAAGAGATTTTTGTACTTATATTCGTCTGTTGTGGTTTACCCTAGACATAGAGAGCTTTTCCCTCATAACAGAATTGGCGACCATACTGAGGATTGATCTTTTTTCTTAGGGTCTGGAGTACTTTTCTCCTTAGATTTCTCTCATTTCTAATGTGGTTCTTGTTGTATCATTGCTTGACTGTTCTTATTCACTCTGGGTTTGAATTTTTAGTCTTTCTCTCTTTCCTCGCCTTGTTTTGAAGCATATACACACCTTTTTCCTTAACATTCGTGTACATACGCTGGCTGTCTCACTGCAAGATGCATATATACGCTCTATTTTCATGAACAGTTGTGTACATCAGCTTGCCTTGCTTGTTTGATGGGTTTGGTTGTTGTTGGGTGGGATTTGATGTTTGTTGAGCCTTCTTAGGTTTCTGTAGTGCCTGTTGAGAGCTTGTGGGATGACAGGAAACCCTCTTTTGGTTGAATTTATGGGCGGAGCCTTTTTCATCATATTTTCATTTTTTATTGTCCTTGTACATTGGGCTGGGTGTTTTGCTACTTGGTAGGCTGCTTGAGTTATTTTTTCTATACACAGTAGGATTATATATAAATTTACTTTTCAGTCCATGCATTTTCAGTTTTGTTATATTGAAAATACAAAAAAAAAAATTGGCTTTTTGCATTGCTTGGAATTTTTGTCTTTTGGAGTCTTTTTCATTATCTTAGTGCATATAGTGAAAGATTGCATTTTACTTCCGAATTGGAGAGTTGAATTTGAAAATTGCATTCATTTTTAGAAGCATATCATTCATTTAAAGTTAAAGTTAGAACTTTGCATTATTTTCATATTTACTTTTCTTCCATAGTCGTAACACCATGAGTTTCACTACCATACCTTTTTGAGTAATCACGACTGTTAGCGCTTGGAACCGGATTTGGGTTGCATACAAATCCATATCAAGGTAACCTCGAACCACTTTAGATTGGAAGCTACCTCTCCCAACTCAAGTGAGATCTCTCAAATAATTTCACAATATGACTATCAATAAGCGTGAAATGGTGGGCAGGTTTGTGGGTAAATGATAGTTTTGGATTTTTAAAATTTGGGGTTGGACCAGGAAAATAGTCCATTGGGCATCGAGTCAAGTGAAAACCAAAGAAAAGAGATAATAGCAGCGGTCGTATTACTTGTGGAAAGTGAGGCAAAGTAAGTCTATCTTTCAGCAATTGATAATCATGATATAGTAGAAAAAAAAGAAAAGTAAAAGACCATCACAATGAAAGCATCTAACAAGGATGAATTTTCACTACAATTTTAGAGGAAAAATATTGAAGGTTGATAACTGAATACAGAGAACTTATCTTGAGTGAATTCAGACTAGTCACCATTGAAATGAAACACAAATCAACTGTGTGTAAGGAGCATATAAAATGAATTCCAAACAAATTTTAACTCAGTTGAAAAAGGAAGAGATAGACAATACGACAATGGCAACAGAAAGAACATATTGAAAAAATTGGTTGTGATGAATCTCATAATATCAAGTGAACACATCTCTCTTGTATTAATCCATTCTAGGTTTTCAAAATAACTCATCTTTCAAAAAGATCCCCTCTTCAAAAGAGGTTTCCCCTCAGCCCCCCTTTGTCTTTGTACAATCGATCATTCTTTTATATAACTCTTCTGTCTTGAGAAGATGAATCGTCATCGTTGGATTCTAACACCTAACTGAAATTAAACTAATTATCAACTATATTTAACTAATCATAACAATAATTGAACAAATTTATGTTAAAGGCACAAGTAATCCCTAAGTTCTAGAAAAAATTTTATAGCCGTAAGTGCCTTAGATCCTCCTCCATGCAGATGAGTTGTAGTGGTGGCTATCTGGCAGTTGGAATAAAACTAATAGATTTCCCAGTGCATTCTGTTCAGGTCCCTTATATCCCTTCGGTGCAATAGTGAATACACAAATTGTAAGGTATCCATTGGACACAACGAGAAAAATACACAAGAGAAACATCCAACCTTCGCTACCATATTTTGCAATAAAATAGAAAGAAGGGATGAAGCCTAACTCGAGAAAGTGTTGCAATTGTTAACCAGGTCCTGTTTTTCAGCTTCACACTATCGATTAAGGGAATGTATCTCCCAAAAAGATCTCCAACATTAAACATTGCTATCAAAACAACAACATACCATGAACCCAAATGATGCTTTCCTGTATCTTCTGATAGGAAACCTGGGAAGATGGATAATGTAAGAATATAAATACAAAAGATATCGAACCCATAGTCGATGTTCTATCTCAACAACTCCCTATTATGTAGACGTTGTGTATCTCCTATGTCCTTCTCATTTAGTGATAGTTTGATGCCTCCTGCTGCAAGGTCAGCGGTAACAGTCTTTGATCCCTCAGATGCCGCCTTAGAATGATAATATTTTACAATTTGTAGGCGTGGGAAGACAATTGCATAGATAAGAATGCACGTGAACATAAAGATGGTAGATATTGCAAAGAATAACAAAGCTCTTTTGTGAAGGCCATTTTTTGAGTTTTGAAAGGCTACTTTTGTGATAAGTCTCAACACAGATGTAGCAGTTCCTGATGCTGCCAATCCCGCTAAGAAAGATTGAATAAAGTCAGGAGACATGTATGATAAGTCTCCAAGCATTCCTCCTTGAACATGAGCATCGACAACACAAAAAGCTGCACTTATGGCACATATGCCAAAGAAAGTTCCCAGTCCACCTTTACCAGATGTTGCAAGGTCCAAAACGAGAACAAGGAGTGTGAATATGTTGAAAAGTATATATCCCATTAGAATTCGTCGTCTTGTATTGATAGTAGGTTCGAAGTATGAAAGTACAACCAATGATATCAATGCGAATGGATGTTATACTAGAGTCAACACTCTCGAAGAATGGTATTTCTATCCTCAACCACTGCTCCAAAATGATATTTGTTGATGGATCTACATCGAATGGTTTATTGAGTATAACCTCCATGATTAACTTGGCGATACCCCAGCGCATGTGATTTGATCCTTGCTCCAATTCTATAACTATCACCCATCTTTATCATTTCAATTTAATACCAGAAGATTCACCTATGTGAATATGTGTGTGCCCCTTGCGCGCTGGCGATAAATAGTTTTGTGTAATGCCTGTATCTTGACGTAGAACATCATCAGCAAGGAAAAAAGCATGTTAGAGAGGTTCTTGCTTCTTCAACAACATTTGGTGAGCTATCATTTACAGTGACAATAAGAGTATCCACGCCTTTCGGGTCTCCTTCTTTTCTCCCTGCGACTTAACACTTGGTGTATTCAATCGCTTAAATGCCAACGCTTCCATCCATTCTCTTTGTGACTAACATAAAATTTGGAGAAAGGCACCAAGTTTAGTAATTTGAAATTTCTGTTACAACAACAACCATTAAAATTAACACTATAATTTAGAATTGATTAGTCACTATTTTATTTTCTAGGGTGCAAAAGCTAGCCTAGATTTAGTGCCTTGGAATAGGATTTTGTGAGTAAACTTCTCCAAGGAAATTAAGTCAACATATGTATCTGAGAAAATAAGTGGAGAAATCTAGTGTATAATTGGTAATATCAGGAGGCTCCGCTCACAGCGGAGTTAATAAAGAGGTCGTTGAAGTCAGTTGAATGGATATCCCCCAAATACCTTCCTAGTGTCATAGATATTTCTAGGGATCTATTCATATAAGGGGATGTTGTTAGTTCCTTTACCTTCGTGAGAGGCAATACTTTCAAGGTTTTGGGCTTTGCTACCTTGCCCATACGGTGGACCTGACTTATGACTGCTTTCCTGTGCATCAGTTATACATTGGTTGATTAGTTTCTTGACTTAGGTGTCTCATAAGTTACTTGCAGGGGTTATTTTGTAGGTACCCTGGGTCAGATAAGGGTCAGACAACACACAACCTTTATGGAGGATTACCTTTATGGGGGGATTTGACCAAGACATACCCTCTTGGGCGAGACATACCTTCTTTAGGGAGGGAGGCCACTGAGCCAATTTACCTTGTTTGTATGCATATTGGTCGTTTGACTTTTGGTGTGATTTTTGATTACTAGTTTTCCTTAGGATATATTTTTTATCTTTAGAATATTGAGTCATCGTGGAGTCAGACCAGCCTCCCCACCAGTCTCGTTGCTTGTTACAGTTACCACCAGATTTTGAGTCTTTTCCTTCTAAAAGGCGTAGAGTTATTAGGCATGGTACACACACATCCATTGTTTAGACTTGTGATTCTACAAGGATGGGTACTGAACCTAGACTTCAGAATACTGGGAGCCCTTCGACTCCCATACCTACTATAGTTAATGGAATCCCTTTGAATCCTACAATATCCATGGTTGTAGTGTCAGAGGCACCTATCATTACTATGGCTCAGCCCATAGTGAATGCTCAATCTCTTTCCTCAAACCCTTTTGGGTCTCTTGGTCACTCACCGGGATACAATGTTCAGTCCATCCCTATGGATTCTAGTCCCTTTTCTTATGGTATGCCCAACTTTACTTTGTAGTTTTCGAACTCCATCCCAGCTGCTAGCCCTAATGCTAGCATTGGGATTGGGGGTAGTACAACTCCCTACACTCGTTTTTCATCTGGTGGATCTCAAATCCCTCAAATGACTCCTAATATAGGAGGCATTCATGCATTTAACCCTAGGTCCAACCCTCTTTATTTTGGGGGGAACAACCAACCGAGTGGAAAAGCCTCGACTCAAGTCCCATCCTACAAACCTACCTCCTCGATGCAGATTCATACCAATACTTTTGGCATGATGAATCCAACTCTATCCTTTAGATTCCCACCCGAAGGAGGTCAATTTCACGCTTTGGGAAACCCCCAACCTGGATCCAATCCGACTGGGGGAAATTTCTATAACCCTCAATAGAACATTCATGTTGGAATGATGCCCAACCAACCTTTTATGGTTCAGCCCGGAGGAGGGCCTTATAATATCGGGCAGGGACATGGTGTTTACCAGAACCCTGGATGGCATGCAGTTCCTCAAGAGAAATCTTTCCCGGGAGCTTGGGGCCAGATGTCGTAATACTATCTCCCTTTTCTAGCCACGCTTAATCTTCCAAACTTTTCTAAGTTAATGAATGACCCTATGGGTCATGATCCTACATGGCCCCATATCCTCACCAAGATTCCTTTGGACATTCTGAAGTTCAAGGGTAAGAATGGAGAGGATCCTGGTGATCATGTCACTAGATTTCACTTTTGGTGCTCATCAAATTCCCTTAATGATGATTCCAATCATTTGAGATTATTTCAATGCACCCTCATTGGAGTTGTTGCAAAATGGTATATTGAACTATCCAGGGGGGCATATGGGACCTTTAGTCAGTTGGTGATGGTCTTCCTTAACCACTTCCAGTTGCCCATTCTTTACGATGTTGGCTTAGAATTTCTATCAACTTTACGCCAGGACACCACCACTCATATCTCATATCATATCTAAGAGTGGCATAGACAAAAGAGGTTGATTAAGACACCTATACCCCCATCATTTCTTTTAGAATGGTTCCTTAAGTATTTGCACGCTCCTATCTCGAAGGATGTTGCTACTTCTAGGCTTACCATTGAGGAAGAAGCAATCTTTAGAGCCTAGCAGTTATATCTGATATACACTCAGTCTGGGATGTTATACCACCTTTTTCTTGACACACCGCAGTCGACTTACGATCCTAGACAAAACCCCAGACCTCATGCCGATGGCATTGTAGGTTTCACCAATGTAATATCTGCAAAATCAGTGATAAACCATTTGAAATACTTGTCTCTAAGCCAGTATGGAGGAGGGCTAGCTTCGTCTGTGTCTTCCAATACCACTTAGTTGATGGATGTACTTTCTATGCAATCATCGGCCAACCCAAATGGTAACCAGCAACCAAGCGGGAATAAGAAGAAAGGACGTAATAATCGTAAGGGTGGGGAAAATGGTAATAAATCCAAGGACAATGATAATAATGGGAAGATGAGTAATAATGCTCCAGAGGTCAAAGGAGAAAGAAGTAAGGTGAATTTTTCTTGTAATATTCCTATTTTAGTGATTCGTGGACCCTACCTTCCTTGACTTTGTCTTATGAGAGTCAACCACATACTGGAATTATATTAATAACCTTTTCTAGTCATGTTGGAAATGGGTCGAGAACCTCTGCTAGTCATGTTGAAGAATAGAAACCAGCTACTACAAGTTGATGCAGGAGCATCGCATAAATCCCAAGCACGTGCCTAAAACCAAGGAGACAACTGGACGCGCATATGCAATTAAATACATTTTTGTGGAAACATTGTGAATTTCAAAATCTAAAACATTAATGTAATGGATAGGAGGAAAGTGCATTAGCATTTATGTATTGAAGATCCAAACTGATTTTGGAGTGTATGTTCCTATCCGCCTGATGTAATAGGCATTTATGTATGCTTAATGCAAGTAGGTAGATTTAAATTTAATAGATTAGACAGTTTAGGAGCATAGGAGGGAAAACAGATGATAGACACCCTCAAACCTTGTATCATTGTAACATAATTCAGAATTCGTAAGTTGTAGAGTTGCATAGAGGGGAGAAGACAATTTTATGCATTCTAGTTGTTATTATTTTCCATATACAGGAGCACTGGAATTAATAGAAGAAAGTTTTGATGCCAATCTATGTGTTTGTTATGGTTGTTGGAACCACCTGTTAAATGGTATGTTGCAGGCTTGTTTGCATTCTCTGTATGCATTTTCTTTCAATGCTATGTGTGTATATAGGCTCTAGAATTCTATGTCGAATGTTTGAATTCTGGATAAGGGGAGAATGAGTTTCAGTTGTTTCTCTTTCTGATAACTCCTTCAAAGAGTGCAATCGAGGGTCTGCAAGGAGTGCATCGACCAGGCTCTGAGTTTCATCTCAGAACTCTCAGAGGAGATTCAAATTGTGTCTTTACAGGCAAGAGTGCTAGTAGAGCGTAGAGCCGTGCGAAGTGTGCGCAGGCTGGGAGACGGAACAAATTCTTTCAAACTCACAGAGGAGTTGAATAATTTTCTATTGCAAAGAGTGCACAGAGACAAAGACCCAGATAACCTGAGGTTATTTGAAATTTTTTTGCAAGGAGTGTGTGAAGGGACCTTTTTGTGAGCCTTGAGTTCATAAGAGATAGCTCAGAAGGGATAAAACCTCTGAAGTGTTTGAATAAAGACAGAGGTCAAAATCGTCTCACAGAAGTCAATTTTAGGAGGAAGGACACCAAGTCATTTGGCAGAAATCCTAGAGAAGTGGAAATGAATGGTGGAATTGCTTCAGGAGGAAGTGTTGAAGTTTTGTGGACTATTGGATCTGATAGAGCAGTGAAGAGATTTAAACTGAGAGTATTTAAACACCCATAAGCTCAAGAGGAGTAGTGACCGTTATATCCAGATCAATGAGGACCATTGATCAAGTATGTGCATTCTCCATATTGGGGATCAGGAAGTGGAGTAGTTCAAGGTTGGAATCGAGATTAGCGAACTCCCAGGTTGTGAAATCTCAATATAGCCAATACCATTGGATCAAGGGAGGCACGCAGCCATAGATCTCATCGAAAGCATGATTTTGGAGTTGAGGATCCACAGAGGAAGAGGAACGATTGTTCCTTGTTCTCTAAAAGTTGTGAAAGATGAATACTCATGCGAACAGCTAGCAAGGACCCACTCTATAAGAGGAGTAAAAAAAGGTGACAGGTGGCATACACTCATCACTTTTGGGTGGAGTCAACCTTCATTGACATATCGCGTTTCAGGGATTCACAAGGGGAGAGCCTGAGAAGTTGGCGCTCCAACTCACAAAGTCACGAGTCGCGAAAGGTGCTTGCATTAAGGCTTGGCTATGGTACTATTGTAAGAGGGGCTGAAGAGGGGGCTTACATCTTAAGCCAATTTGCAATTTCATGTTTCAGCTATTGCCAAGAGCTGTGGAATTGCATTCGAAGTGCCCAACTCGTGAGACCCGAAATCCTTTGTGGGCTTAAACAAGGAGTTCATTTAACCCTTGTCGAACTTTAGAGAAGGTCCTCCATGGATCCTGACCTGAGGGTAGGAGTTCTGCACCAGTTGTGGTATCAGATCCCAGAAAAAATTCTTTACTTTCTATAGCAGAGAGAAAAGAGGAATTTTACAGCCATGTCGTAGAGAAGAAGAGAAAGTCCCATACCTAATCCAGCAGTGGAAAGAGAAATGCATGAATTATGTGCCAGACTTGATGCTGTGGAGACAACACAGAGGCAAACAGTTGACGCTGGGGATATCAGCGAAGTTGAAAGTGAAAATGAAGCTAAAAATGAAACTGAAAAATGAAGGAGAAGAAGTTGCAGTTGAAGATGCTGCAGAAGAACGTCTATTCAGGGTTGTTGCAAGGATAGGTGCTAGGGAAAAAATGGACATTGCAATGTATGAAGGAAACCTAGATGTTGAAGAGATTCTAGACTAGATTAGAGTTCTAGACAAACACTTCGACTATTAGGATGTCGAGGAAGACAAGAAAGTCAAACATGTCATTACTAGACTTAAAGGGCTTGTAGCATTGTGGTGTGATGAACTGCAGGCTAACAGACAATGCAAAGGAAAGAAGAAAATCAAGAGCTAGGATAGAATGGTTGCAAAAATGAAATCCAAGTTTATACTCAGGGATTATCAAATAAATATGTTTTGGAGGATGCAGAATTTGAGACAGAAGCTGATGTCAGTGAAAGAATACATTGAAGAGTTCTATAGGATAAACATCAGAGCAGGTCATCAGGAAAGAGATGATGATAAAGTTTCCAGGTATATGAATGGTCTATGATATGACATTCAGGATGATATGAGCATGATGACCATTTGAACTGTAGAAGATTCTTATCAGATGGCTCTAAAATCCGAAGAGAAGCTAAGCCGAAATCAAGGTCAAAGAATCCGAGGCAGAAGTCAAAGTAGAGGCAAGACAATTGCCCAGGACAAAACTCAAAATCCTAAAGAAGAGGGGAAGAATCCACAAACTTAATCTGAGAGAGGAGGAAGATCACAGGGGAGGCAGTATGCTAATAGAAATATGTTTCCTCGAGCCAGAGGAAGAGGAAGAGGTAGAGGAGGTGAAGTGAAATTCATTGTCTATGGAAAAATTAGACATGACTCCTATGAGTGTCCAGATAGGAAGAAATATGGTGGTGAAACTCACATTGTCGAAGCTCAAGGATGAAATTTTGAGGAAGAAGATGCTGAGGGTGGAAGATCTTTGATGATGCAAAAAGTTCTCTTGAAACTAGAGAAGGAGCCAGAGAACCCAGCCCAAACAAACAGTTTGTTTCAGACTGCTTGCAAAACCAAAGATAGGGTATGCAAGGTCATAGTGGACAACGGTAGCATAGATAATCTTGTATCTACAGAAATGGTAAAAATGCTAGAGCTGGAGACTATTGTGCATCCAAGCCCATACAAAGTTTTGTGGCTACAAAAAGGACATCAGGTAAATGTCACTAAACAATGTTTAGTTGAATTTAAAATAGGAGGATATAAAGATGAGGTATTATGTGATGTCATTCCCATGGATGTTGGTCATCTATTATTGGGTAGACCATGGCAATATGACAAAAATGTTGTGCATGATGGGAGAAAGAACACGTACACTCTGGAGAAAAATGGTAGGACTCACATGTTGCTACCAATTAAGTATAAAGAGGTGAAAACAGAGATGAGAAACACTGTACTTCTCATGGGTAGGAAGGAAATTCTTAAGGAAGTCAAGAAGAAGGAAGACACACAATTCATTTTGGTTAAGAATCCCATAATTGTTTTGAACAACACTAGGATAGACGATTTACCGGAAGAAATCCAAGAGTTATTGGAAGAGTTTGTTGATATAGTAGTGGACGAACTACCTTGTTCATTGCCACCTATTAGGAGTATAAGTCATCATATAGATCTTATACCTGGAGCCGTTTTTCCAAACAAAGAAGATTATAGGTTGACGCCGCAAGAGAATGAAGAAGTTAAGAGACAGGTCTAGGACTTAATGGACAAAGGATTGATTCGGGAGATCTTGAGTCCATGTGTTGTTCCAATAGTGCTCAACCCAAGGAAGGATGGTGGCTGGAGAATGTGTACAGACTCAAGGTAAATCAACAAAATTACCATCAGGTACAGGTTCCCATTGCCAAGGATGGATGACTTGATGGATTGCTTGAGCGGAGCAAAGTTTTTTTCAACTATTGATTTGAAAAGTGGATATCATCAGATTAGAATGAGAGAAGGTGATGAATGGAAGACAACATTCAAGACAAATGAAGGGCTGTATGAATGTCTTGTCATGCCATTTGGATTGACGAATGCACCCAATACTTTCATGAGGTTGATGAACGAAGTCCTGAGGGATTTCATTGGGAAATACGTCATTGTATATCTTGACGATATATTAATTTTCAGTAAAACTGAAGTAGAGCATTTGAAGCATTTAGCTATAGTGATGAAAATATCATAGCAAGAGAAATCGTTGATCAACATGAAGAAATCATAATTTATGAGGACATAACTCATTTATTTGGGTTTTGTTATCTCTGCGAATGAATTGAAAATGGATCCAAAAAAGATAAAGGCGATTAAGGATTGGCCATCACTGAAGAGCATGTTTGAAGTTCGAAGCTTCCATTGTTTGGCTAGATTCTACAAGAAATTCAACTGAAAATTCAGTGGAATTAGCACACCAATGATGGATACGGTGAAGAAAAGACATAAATTTTTTCACTGGACGGAGGAAGCGAAGAAGATCATTGAGCAACCAATTCTGGTTTTGCTAGATTTCAGCAAGACATTCCAGGTCATATGTGACGTGAGTGGATTTTCCATTGGAGAGGTATTAAGCAAAGACAATAGGCTAGTCACGTATTTCAATGAAAAACTGAATGAAGCAAAGATTAAGTACTCCACGTATGACTAAGAATTCTACACAGTCATACAAGCGCTGAAGAAATGGAGGCACTATTTGGTTCCAAAAGAGTTCTTTTTGTACAACGATAATCACACTTTGCAATTCGTGACTCGACAGGAGAAGTTGAACAAAAAACATGCTAAATGGATTGAATACATGCATAATTTTACTTTTGTGACTAAGCGTATTTCTAGAACTACTAACAAAGTTGTTGATGCTTTGAGAAGGAAATGTTTGCTTATGCAGGAATTTAGAGTTAAGAATTTGAGTTTTGATAACCTCAAAGAAATGTACGGGGATGATCCATATTTCAAAGAGGGAAATGAGGCATGTGAGAATCCAATTCTCAGGGACAGAAGCCAATGGACAAAGTACATGATCCAAGATGGACTATTGTTCAGGGGAAATCAGATATGTATTCCGAAGTGCTCCATGAGGGAGAATTTGTTGAAGGAAAAGCACAACGAAGGATTGGTCGGACACTTTGGCCATGAAAAAACATTCTCAAAGTTGAATGGCTCATATTACTGGGTAGGGATGAAGACAAATGTGAAGAAATTTGTGGATAGGTGCAGAATTTGTCAATACACAAAGGGAAAAAGGTAGAACGCAGGGTTATATCAGCCATTACCCATACCCAAAAGGTCATCGGACGCAGTAAGCATGGATTTGATATTAGGACTACCAAGGAAAAATAGGGGATATGATTCAATCTTTGTAGTGGTAGACAAATTTTCAAAGATGTCAGATTTCACACCATGCCAAAAAACCAGTGACGCAACGCATATTGCGAACCTGTTTTTCAAGGAAGTTGTCAGACTTCATGGCTTGCCAAGGAGTATCATTTATGATCGAGATACCAAGTTCATAGGACATTTCTGGAGGACCTTATGGAAGAATATGGGGACAAACTTGTCTTTTAGCTCAGCGTATCATCCTCAGATGGATGGACAGACAGAGGTCATGAACAAGAGCTTGGGAGATTTGTTAAGGAGCTTAGTGAATGAACACCATAGTCAATGGGATCACATTCTTCCATAGGTGGAATTCACTTACAATGATTCACTGAATAGAAGAATAGGGTAGATTCCATTCCAAATTGTATATGGAATGCAACCAAAGGGAGTCTCTGAATTGAAAGATTCAAAACAAGATGAATTTAGGAGTGCTAGTGCAGAGGACTTTGCAGAAGGAATGAAGGAGCTTCATAGCAGAATCAAGGAGCGATTGTAGAGTTCAAGTCAAGAGTACAAGCGTAGGGCATATGAACACAAGCGAGAAATTCAATTTGAAGTTGGTGATTTGATTCTTGCGCAATTGAGGAAAGAAAGGTTCCCAAGGGGAACATACAACAAGATGAAGATGAAAAAAATTGGACCATGCAAGGTCATAAGAAAATTTGCGGCAAACGCGTATGAGATTGAATTACCCGATGGGGTCAGAATCTCACCGATATTCAATGTTGCGGATTTGTACCCTTATAGAGATGAAGAAGTAGGAGCAGAGATTGAATAAGAAAATATTTAATGGACAAAAAAAATGCTTGTAGCTGAAAAGCCACGGATAGAAGCCATAGTTGACAAGAGGATTAGCAGAAAGACTAGGAGAAAAGAGTATTTTGAATACTTGGTCAAGTGGAAAGGACATCCAATTGAAGATGCCAGCTAGGAGGATGAATCAAAAATTCGAAGACATGGATAGACCATGCAAGAGCTCATGAATAGGAGTTCATGAAAATTTTCAAGCGAGGGAGTATGATGCAAGAGCATCACATAAAGCCCAAGCGCGTGCCTAAAAACAAGGAGACAACTGGATGTGCATATGCAATTAAACACGTTTTTGTGGAAACGTTGTGAATTTCAAAATCTAAAACATTAATGTAATGGATGGGAGGAAAGTGCATTAGCATTTATGTATTGAATATCCAAACTAATTTTGGAGTGTATGTTCCTATCCGCCGGATGTAATAGGCATTTATGTATGTTTAATGTAAGTAGGTAGATTTAAATTTAATAGATTAGACAGTTTAGGAGCATAGGAGGGAAAATGGATGATAGACACCCTCAACCGTTCTATCATTGTAACATAATTCATATTTCTTAGGTTGTAGAGATGCACAGGGGGGAACAAAGAATTTTATGCATTCTAGTTGTTATTATTTTCCATGTACAGGAGAACTGGAATTAATAGAAGAAAGTTTTGATTCCAATTTATGTGTTTGTTATGGTTGTTGGAACCACCTATTAAATGTATGTTGCAGGCTTGTTTTCATTCTCTATATGCATTTTCTTTCAATGCTATGTGTGTATATAGGCTCTAGAATTCTATGTCGAATGTTTGAATTTTGGATAAGAAGAGAATGAGTTTCAGTTGTTTCTCTTTCTGATAACTCCTGCAAAGAGTGCAGTGGAGGGTTCACAAGGAGTGCGGTGACCAGGCTCTGAGTTTCATCTCAGAACTCTCAGAGGAGATTCAAATTGTGTCTTTACAGGTAAGAGTGCTAGTAGAGCACAGAGCCATGCGAAGTGTGCACATGCTGGGAAAGGGAATGGATTCTTTCAAACTCATAGAGGAGTTGAAGAATTCTCTATTGCAAAGAGTGCACAGAGATGAAGACCTAGATAACCTGAGGTTATTTGAGAATTTTCTGCAAGGAGTGCATGTAGGGACCCTTTTGGAGGCCTTGAGTTCGTAAGTGAAATATCAGAAGGGATAGAGCTTCTGAAGTGTTTGAATAAAGATGGAGGTGGAAATCATCTCACAGAAGTCAAGTTCAAGAGGAAGGATGCCAAGTCATTTNGAAGTTATAGAGAAGTTGAAACGGATGGTGTAATCGCTTCAGAAGGAAGTGCCAAAGTTTCGTGGACTATTGGATCTAATAGACCAGCGGAGAGATTTAGACTGAGAGTCTTTCAACACCCATAAGCTCAGGAGGAGTAGTGATCATTAGATCCGGATCAACAAGGACCGTTGATCTCGTATGTGGATTCTCCATATCGGGGGTTCAGAAGTGAAGTAGTTCAAGGTTGGACTTGAGAGTAGCAAACTCCCAGGTTGAGAAATCCCAATACAACTAGGACCATTGTTTTGAGGGAGGCACACAGTCGTAGATCTCATCGAAAGCACTATTTCGGAGTCGGGGATCAACAAAAGAAGAGGAACGGTTGTTCGCTATTCTCTCAAAGTTGTGAAAGCTGAAGACTCTTGTGAACAGGTGGCAATGACCCACTCTATAAGTGGAGTAAACATAGGTGATAGGTGGCATGCGCCCGTCACTTTTGGGTGGATTCAACTTTCATTGACATATTGCATTTAAAGGATTCACAAGGGGAGAGCATGAGAAGTTGGTGCTCCAACTCGCGAAGTCTTGAGTCATGAAAGGCACTTGCATTAAGTATTGGCCATGGTCCTATTGGAAGAGGGGCTGAAGAGGGGGCTTACACCTTAATCCCATTTGTAATTTCACGTTTCATCTTTTTCCAAGAGCTGTGGAATTGCATTCGAAGTGCCCAACTCGCGAGACCTGAAATCCTTTGTGGGCTTAAACAAGGAGTTCAGTTAACCCTTGTTGAAGTTTAGAGAAGGCTTTGCATGGATCTCGGCTTGAGGGAAGGAGGTATGCACCACAATTCATGTTGGGGGAATAGGTATAGTCATTGCTGGTCACACTGCACATACATTACCAACCTCTACTAGTCATGTTGGGGATTACTCACCAACCTCTTCTAGTCATGTTGGGGATTTGCTACTAGTTTCTGCAAGTCATTCTGGGAGCATGTCACCAGCCACTGCAATTCATGCTGGGGGAATTCATATGATTGAGAATCCTAGACATGTAAGATGTAAGCCCAAGTTCCTTTGTAGTCTTTGCAAAGGAGATCACCTTACCCATTTGTGACCTACTACTGTTGTGGTACAAGAAGCATGGTCCTTTCCTAGGAGCCCTTTTGGTTCTGATTTGTCTTTGACTTCCAAACCTTCTTTGGTTGATATACAAGTCATGTTGATGCAATATTCGACTGACACCCCTCTTCCTTTAGGTGTTGATGCATCCCCTGACCTTGCTGTCTCACATCATGTTCAACCAACAGTCATGTCGATGCAATCTTCGATCGACACCACTCCTATTTTTAGGGGTGATGCATCTCTTGAACTTGTTTTCTCGCATCCTATTCAACCAACAGTTGAAGAATTGGTCATGTCGATGTAATATTCGGCCGATCCCACTCTTATCTTAGAGAGTGACAAGCCTAAGGAAGTGACATTTTCGATGCAATATTCAGTCAATCCCACTCTTCTTTTGAAAGGTGATGCGCCCTTCGACCAAGTCTTTAGCATTTCTAGTTCTGTGCCTTCTTCAATAGGGAGAATTCCACTCTCTTCGAGTATGCCCCCTCCAAGTCCTAGGGTGTTTTATTTTGATTGGAATGATCTTGTAGAGCATCAAATTCCTTATTCTACACCCTTCCATATAAGGGGATTTCTTTGATATATTGTAGATAAGGTAACCTATGCAAGTATTTTATCATCCTCGACTTGGAAAGATTTGGGTTTTCCCAAGATTGTGTCATCTCTTCGTAAGTTGCTGACCTTTCACAGAATTCCTTAATGGGAGCCTTGGCCTTCCCCATTACATGCTTCTTAGAAAAACATCCACAAGTCCAATTTAAGCTCTTTTCTGACTCGTCTAAAAAGAGAAAATATTATCAAGTGAATTTGTCCCTTTCACACTCGTTACTTTGGACTTGAAAGGTCACAAGTCTTAGTTAAGCTCTTTTTCGACTCGTTTTCAAAAATAAAAAAGATTGTCGAGTGAACTTGTCTCTTTCACACTCGTAAATTGGATTTTAAATGACGACTACTTGGCACAATTTTATCCCTTTTTCACACCAATTAGACTAAAAGACAAGTTGTGGTTGCATCTCATGCCCTTTCTTGCAGTATTTTCCTCAGCAGTTTTTGCATCCTCAACCAAGCAGAGCCTTGTTTATATCCTTCATAATTTGACACTGTATACCTGGGAGGGAACATTTCCCCCAAGTGTCCATATCCAACATGCATTTCCCTACATTGAGCATAGGTATGTTCCATTGTTGGAACTATTTTTTCTTACTTGTGACACTCGTTTCTTCCTCTGTATCATAGCATTTATTTGTTTATGAAAAACAAAAAAAATATGGACAAGAAGGGAGTATTATCTTATATTGGTAGCAATCGTGTCACATTTGAACATAGCACAAAGTTATTGAGTCCATTTGTCATCATAATTTTGGGTTTAGCATGGCCTTAGGAAGATGAGCTCGTTACACAGTATTCTCTACTGACTGTTTACTCTTCCAGTCCCTATGGAGAATTTCATTGATGCCTCTTGCATCTTATGGTTTCATCATTAGGTCTATGCTATCAGAGTCCTCCATATGTCTCATGCTTTTGTTCAAAGGAATTCTATCAACCTATGTCAACCACTCCTCAGAACTCTTGACTTTGCATGTTGACCACACCCTCAGTTTGTCTCAGAGTCGCATGATATTGTAGTCCTATCATGCACCCTAACCCTACTTTCATCATTGGTAGGTAACCTTGAACCCAACATTTGTTACACATGATTTTGGTCATCTTGGTGATGTATTAACAATGGTGTACTCAGGTTCCAAACAAGAAATTTCTCTTGAGAAAAGTGACATTTATCTCCTTCCAGAAAACATATCTTCAAAGTGAGTTCGTAGGCTTCTTATGGCCTAGGGTGCGAGAATGACCCATTCTCTCAGGCCACCTTCATCTAGGGTGTGAACTTCTCATAGGTTTCTCTATACACAGGGTGTGAACTTGTTTTTAATCTTGGAAAAGAGAAGAAGTCTCGAGGGTTCTAGAATGAAATCTTCTATAAAATGAGTTGCCATTCATATGGTTGTCATTTTACTGGCTTCTCTGATTTGGTGGGATCATTCTCATCCATGTAACCATCTCATCCTCTCCTATATATTGAAAGGATTCTCATGGAAAAGGTTAAGCAAGATTAATTGAAGAATTGGTGAAGGAATTGTGTGAAGAACCCAGCTTGAACAGAAGCTTGGAGACTGTAGTAGGTCTATCAAGAGGAATTGGATCTTCTTCATGCAAGGACAAAGAAAGTGTGTGTGTTGGAACCAAGAGTCACCGAAAGGAAGCTTGCGACATCAAGGCGATCAGGTTGTATCTTCTACTTTCAATTAATATGATACAACGGCATGTCCTTTTCCCATAAAGTCATTCTTAATTTATTGTGTAATTCCTTGATCATACACATAAGTTGACAATTGAATACATTTTTCTATCTTCACTTTGGTTGGTTTGTGTTGTCTTGGTCTTGACCTCATGAGAGCACTGGAGCGAAGCAGGAGCCACAAAGACCTAAGGAAGCGATACAAAGGTATGTCACTTGTTCCTCCTTACTAGCTAATTCAATGGTCGTAACTTAGGGAAAGAGTCATGTCCTATCTTGTTTTGTTCTAGATCTAGGTGGATCTAGGGAGATCTGTTAGTGTCCACACCTACTGATTAGTCCGATAACAAAATTGGCAACTCCACTGGGGATGCAACCCATTTTTTAGTGGTTTTTGGTGTTTTTCCTTGGCCATTTTCTCTTTCCTTACCTTCATTTCTATCAATCTTTGAGTCTTCAGGAAACCCTGACAGACTCTCTGGGTCCAGAAGTCCCTTCAAAATTTTTGTCTTTTTCCAAAATTTTGCCTAGTTTCAGGCCTTCTCACACTTAACCCCTCAGTGGCCTGTGAGAACCCCTTGAGTTTGCACCCTTCCTTTCAGTACAGTGCGAGATTCTCACACTCTCCTTGTGACTAGCCTGCGAGAATGATCCATTCTTGCACTGTACATTACTAATAGCCTACGAACCTATTTTAAAAATTTTTGGAATTAAGGATTTTTTATGCTCAGATGCCCAGATATGTATGTGTTTCTGAAAAGAACTTCTTGGGCCACTAGTTGATTGTTTCTTGACTTCGGATTTTGTGCACGATCAGTCTTCGAAAATCAAAGGCTCTTCTTTTCCATCTGTTTCTCAACTCTAATCTCTTG
>JASDQU010241920.1:93493-114120 GCA_032191745.1 Picea mariana
TCCCTTCAAATCCTCACACATATCTCTCATATATCTTAGATAAGATATTCTAACCAAATCTCCATGATCTTCTCCTTGAAAAGAGGCTTGAATAATTATCTCCTTTGGAATGATGGAAGAGATATTCGAGAAGTCTCTTTGAATTAATTATCCACATATTCCTACACATTACAAATCTCACACATAATTGAGATATATATGAAAACATGTATATTTTCTAATATTTAATCATACATTCACTTTTAATACTAAAATGAATAAAGTGGAAAATAATAATGTGAAACCCAAATGTATTTATGAAAATGATATGACGAAGGTTTAATAGGGCGATGAAATGTAAGGAATAGTGAAGGGAAAGGTGGATGAAAATACGACATTTCTGAGCCCCAACAGTAACCTTAGTAGCCATAATATTTAGGGCCTTACACAAGGTGACAGTGACGGGAAGTCTCACTGTACCTGGAGCAGACATTGGTCAAACTCACTCAGGCTCCTTGGAGGGTAAATCCACAATTACTGCGTGGAAGCTTGCACCAAGGCATAAGTCCGTTAAGCAGGTCGCCATTGTAACTGTTCCACCCTATCCCCGCCCCTTCTTGACTTGATCACGCGATGTTGGATTTCATCACCAACTAGTACGGTCATCAAGAGAAGGTCCTGTTTGCTTGGTTGTGATTCTTAGATTCTATTAGTGTATGTTGTTTCTTTTACTTAGTGGACCTTAGGTCGAGTCAGTGTTAATGGCATCGAATCCTGGGAGTACCAATGGAGGAACCCCTTCTTCTGGGGAACCTTATACCTGTCCTTCATTTGGAAACTTTGGTCCTCCATATGTTGCCACACTGAGTCTTCCAGGACTCACTATTGGATTACTAGTTTGGTTGTTCCCCACTCCGGTGATCCCAAATCCTCCAAATGTTTCAGTTGCACCTAATACTTTGGATGTCAATACACCACCCACACATCAACCTCACGTCGACTTTTATCCTTCTTCTCCCATCAATTCTCCTTCCATTTCTCCTTCTTTGCCTAGTGAAAGCTCTAAAGAAAGTAGCCAGGTTGATCAGAAGAAGAAGAAATGGAAAGAGAAGAAGAAGAAGAACCCAAAAATGACCAAGGCCCCAATAACATCAGATGTTAGCTTTAAGAAACCAATTACTGTTAATAATACTGGGAGTGTTGATGAGGTCAACAAGATTAAAATGAAGAATCCAAAACCCAAATTCCCTTGCAGCCTTTGTAAGGGTGACCACTTTCTGAGTGATTTCCCCGGTCTTACCCAGGTCTTAGAAATGTGGTCCTCCACATCATCGGCCTCTGTCGGTCATGTCGATGATACCCCATCAACTAGTGATGTTCAGGTTGGTAAGAAGAAGAAAACTGTCAAGTTCCCTTGCATGTTATGTAAAGGTAATCATTACTCTCACCTTTGTCCTTGTATGGATGAGGCTTCTTCTCTTTTGGAAAAACTTCAACTTCCAAAAGGTTATCATAAGCTTTCCTCTGACCCATCATTGGTTGATGGACTGGTCAATCCGGTTCCATCCCCAGTCAGTCCAGTTGATCAGGTAGTCAATCTAGTTTCCTCCTCGATTGAACCACGAACCCAAGTAGCTGATCCAGTTCCGTCATCGATCAGCCCCACTCTTCATCAAAAGAATGATACCAAAGTGGTCGATCTGGTTTCATCCTCGGTCGATCCCACTCTCCCGTTAGAGAGTGACACCAAAGCGGTCGATCCAGTTTTGCCATCGGTCAATCCCATTCCTCCATTGAGGAATGTCAAAGTGGTTGATCCAGTCCCTTCCTTGGTCAGTCCCACTCTTCCTCTGAAGAGTGCTAAAGTGGTCCATCCAAGTCCACCATTGGTTGATCCGATCCAATCATCGGTCGATCCTACTCTCCCTCTAGAGAGTAAACCTGATACTGCCCATGTTTTTCTTGTTAATACAGACTCTACCGTGCAGGGGGGCATCCCTCCTTCTTCTGTGACACCCCCTCCAAGTAATGAGGCCATCCTTTTTGATTGGGGTGTGCTAACTGGACCTCGTCTTCCCTCTCACATTCCTTTCCAGATTATAGTACAGGTTTGTGGCCAGGACGTTCCTCAACATTCCTCAAACGTTGATAGATGAAGGTGCATCCGTTAGTATTTTGTCCTCTGTTGCTTGGCATGCTTTGGGTTGTTCGCAACTTGCACCGATTACACAGAATCTGTTAGCTTTTAACAGAAGAACTAGTCAACCTTTAGGGATCCTTCCTCAGTTTCCTGTAACTTTGGGAGGGAAAACTGTCTTTATCGATGTCATGGTAGTCCAAGACCCCTTGGATTTCGCTTTACTCCTTGGGAGGGATTATGTCTATGCCATGAAAGCTATTGTATCCACTCTTTTCCGTGTGATATCTTTCCCTCACAATGGAAGAATTGTGACTATTGATCAACTTTCATTCATCAGCCCCGACTAGGTTACCTCCCTAAGTGGTTATTATATGTAGACAGTATCACCCCTGCCGCATGTCAATTATGTGGCGTTGTCTCCCATGACCTCAACTTCCGATGATTTGGATCCGGTAGTTGACATGGTGATCTCTTCGGTAGGGTTATTGGAGCCTGGTCTCCTTACCCCTATCACGACCCTCGACATGCGTTCCTCCCAAAGTGATTCTCTTCCATCCAGCGAAGATCTCCTGGAGGCCATGACCACGTTTTATCCATTGACATGGTACCCTTCCAGAGCATTATCCTCTTGGAAGCCATGATCAAGAAGCAACCACGAGCATAGTTTCTCTTCTCTGTGGAAAGCTCGTTAAAAAATGAAATAGAGGTCATGAGCATAGTTTCTCTTCTCTGTGGCAAGATCGTTAAAAAATGAAACAGAGGTCTTGAGCATAGTTTTCCTCTCTGTAGAAAGCTCGTTAAAAAATGAAACAACAATCTGGGGATCGAACCTGGAACCTTAAGCATAGTTCTTTTTCTGTGTCAAGCTCGTTAAAAAATGAAACAATTGTCTTTCCCTTCAAGTTGAGTCTTTCGCTAGATCTCGTAGATGTCGAGTCGAGTCTTTCGTTAGGTATCATTTTTGAACCTTCATTTAATCCACTTGTATCCTTTTTCTCCATCTAGCACATAAATTGGTGACAACCTCAAAGTCGGTGAATGAATTGAAGATTGGGGGGCATGTCTCCAGCCTTTGATGATCATTCTGGAGTCAAGTCCCTAGATTTCAAGCTGGGGGCAGAGTACTGAGCTTAGTCTTTGTTCTTTCTTGTGCTCGTAAATACATGAGAATGCAACCGGGTAAACTTTTATCTCTTTTTCAGACCCGTACGGATACACGAACACACGAAAAAGGAACCCCCCTGGAGTTTACTTTAAACCCTTTTCAGACTCTCTAAATATGAAAAGATTGTTGAGTGACCTTGCTTCCTTTCACACTCGTTAAAAGGTTAGAAAGGGCGTCTTCCGAGTGATAGTTTACCCCTTTTTCGGTCTCGTTAGACTACTGTACGAAAAAGGAACTGAGAGAGTTCTCTTTTAAATGTTTTTCCAAACTCTATAATCCCGAAAAACCTTCGAGTTTTCTATCTTTGGGCTCGTTAAAGCACACATCGACAGGCCCATATGGGACCAACCCCTTACTTCTTTCGGTTCATTAAACAAAGGAAGAGGAACTTACCGAAGGTGAGTTATATCGAGCATGTGTTATCCTCCTCGAGCTCATTAAATAAAAAAGAGGTACTCATCTATCTGGATGGGGGAAAAATTGAAAGGAGCAAGCCAAGCAGTCTCTTGAGAACATCATCCAACACTTCTTAGAGTCACCCTTGAACATGGCACTTTGTCATTTGCATATATCATAATCCACTGAACCTCTACACTGAGCCAATCCGTTGAGTTCCTTTCAGTCCTTTGGGTCACCCGATGCAAGTCACAAGTATCCACTGCATAGTTTTGGTCCATGTCATTTTTCGCTGTTGTGCCTCAGTGTTCAATGGAAGTATCCGCCTTGAGAGTCAACCATCCAAAATATCTTTCCTCAAAACCTGTGTCATTCCATGTTCTTTTGATATACCAATTACATCTCTATATCCATTTCGTGTTGTTGATGGGGGATACATCAAGGCCCTCCCTCGACGAGTCTGTTCCTGTCGACTTCAACACATTATCTGGGAGTCAGGCTTAGAAACCGGTTAGTACTTTGGGACCTACATGCCTCAATGGCAGGTCTCCTCACATTCGACAGTGGGTTTACATCAATGACCTCTGATCGAATGATTCCACAGATGTTCGACCCCAGCTCATCTATTCACATTCGCTGGAATGTACTAGGGTACCTTGGGAATCATTGACATTAATGGTGATCTCCCTTGTGCTTGTTAACGACTTACATCATTGACCGGTAATCAAGTGGTTTCTTCCATGTTCGACATCAGGACATCTATTCACATGGTTAGAATCGCACTGCATTGGGATTGGTAACAAGACCCTGGGTTGAGTAACCACTTTGATATATGCTTTGCCCAGGTTGTGAAGGAGTTTCTATCGGACAAAGAACACATACACTGTTACATAGATCCACTTTGTATTGGTCGTGGCTATGTATTGTCATCTTGTAGATCCACTGTGTATTCTTCGTGGCTACGATCAATCTGAGTCATCAGAGTATAGATCCACATTGTATCTTCAGTGGCTATACCTTTTCATCAATACAATTATGGATCCGCAGTGTATTTTATGGCGGCCATATCTTGCAAGTCTTGATCACCCAAGCATAGGTATGCCTGCCTTGGGTTTTGAAATATGTCACGATATTTGTTGGATGTTTGTGTGCAGCTTCTGTCAGGTTCTCCGAGTCTATACCCTTGCTTGAACATCTACAAAGCATTTCAGTTATCAATTCACATCTTCTAACTTCATACTTTGGGGGGCAATCTATTACACATCAAAATTACTCAACTGGATAATTGTTGCATGTTCCTCTCAATTGTCGTAAGTGTCGCATATTCCTTACAACTTTCGCAAGTGTCGCAAGTTGGTCACAAGTATCGCAAATGTTGTTTAAGCATACTGCCATGATGATGACACTAAGGAGGAACTTAAAACATCTCATACACTTGATTTGGAGAAGGAGAACTGGTTAACTGAAGTCAAGGAACTCTTAACACCTGAGAAGAGCTTTGAAACAAGGGTTTTGAGGCTGAGTGCTCCCCCATAAGGCCTCAGGGAGTGTTATAACTCTTCCTTGCCCCTCTGAAGGAGCGCTGCCCACCTTTGAAGTGCTGACGCTCCCCTTAAGCTTCCTAGGGAGCGCTCCAGCACTCTGATGCCCTTTTTGAAGGAGCGCTGCCTAATCTGGGGCAGTAGTTGGCCCGTTGAGGAGAATAAGGGGAGGATCTTTCAATATTAGAAGGTAGTTGCATTCGAATTCTTGGTTCCATCAAGAGATCCCTGATCTAAGGAGGAAGTTCCTCAACTTGTTCTAAAGATAACTCAAGAGGTTAAGCTCCTCTTAGCCTATATAAGCAAGCTCTATGATGGTGAAAAGGGGGGAAGAATTGCTAGCATGAAACCTATGATCTCATAGGAAACATACAGTCAGCCAAAGGAGAGTGATCAATGAAGTTGTTGCCATCCAGGTTGTGGATCTCTCGAGCAAGGGTTAGACGATGGGGACTTGACGAAGCTGTCGCATTCGCATCTATGATTGTAAGTATTGTTGTCGTTATTCTCATTAATATGACATGCTTGGCCTGTTTCTTTCTAGTTTGTGTCTGATGTTACATGAACTTATCATTGATAGATAGATCTGTTCTCAAGCTAATATCAATAGAGTAGGAAGTGGTCGTATCTTGTTTGTCTACAGGACTCTGCGAGGAGCAAAGGATCGAAGCTCAACTCGAAGCATGCAGGGACAAACGTCGATAAAGAGGTACTTTTGTTTCTCCTTCCTTCTCATGTGTTACTTTGTGTAGATTTGAAAGGAAGTCAGTGTCCACGTTAAGCATTTTCTATCTTAGAGTTAAGGTCAAGCTCTTTGAGGTCATCTACCTGTCCACGGGGAGATTTTCCTACAACAAAAATGTCATAACTTATTCATAACAGATCCAAATTAAGTAACAAAAAAAGTGTTGGTTAGAGTACAGTCTGTAGTATTCTGTGTAAA
The DNA here is from genome assembly GCA_032191745.1 of Picea mariana. Classification (NCBI taxonomy): domain Eukaryota; kingdom Viridiplantae; phylum Streptophyta; class Pinopsida; order Pinales; family Pinaceae; genus Picea; species Picea mariana. Next base: position 99,658 of record JASDQU010241920.1, read on the forward strand.
TGTTTCAGATCCATATAACAAATATTATGTGCGGGGCATGCTCTACAAGTTCACTCTATAGAATAATCCATAATTTAATAAGTTATGCCATTTTTTTTATAAATCATTTTATGAGAGGTTCCAAGTAGTGACACCTGGAGAAATTTCACATAACACACTGAATAACACTGTGTACTATTTTTAGATCTTTATTCATTACAGGTACATAGTTATGATTATTTCAAGTTAGGGTTGTTGACTAATCCAAAAATAGTCATGCGAGACTAAAGAAAAGTTTGATGAAAATGCTAGTCTCTTATTGTTACAGTTAAGGAAGGTTTGCAGGTATGTGATCATATACACAAAGTCTATTACATAGTTACAAATCAGATTTGGATGATGAAATTGATAAGGGATTTTGGTTGAGGTACATGTTGGGTACATGGTTGATACAAGTGGTTGATGAGTTGGCACATACGTGAGGTGTATAGTTGATGATGTTGGTACATCTTGATGAGTCATAGTTGATGAGTAGTTGATACATGATTGGTAGATACTTGGTACATGGATGGAGACACTTGTTAGTAGTATTGTTGACACATGGTTTATGGATGATGTAGCATACCTGTATTGGTATATTATTAGAAACACATATTGATCTTGGTGATGATTATGAGTTGTTGTGTTATGCTTGGTTGATGCACATCTTTGAGAGTTGTCTTGGTGATTGATCTTGGTGAGTAGATTTGATTTGGTTGATAAGATTGATGAGACAGGTTGTTGTGATAGGTTGTTTGAACAGGTTGTTATGACATGTTATTTGTACAGGTTTGGTGCATGGTTGATGCACTTGTTCATGGTACAGGTTGAGGTACAGGTTGGTGCATGGTTGATGCACTTATTGATGGTACAAGTTGATAACAGGTTGAGGTAGAGGTTGATGAATGGTTCAGGTTATTGGTACAGGTTGTTTGGTGCAGGTCGATTGGTACAGGTTTACAGCAGTATATCTCACAGTGATATTGTGATAGTGGTTCCATAATTCCACTTATACATCAGGGTGGTTGGACAGGGAAAGGAAAGGTGGTTGTAGACACCTTCTGGTTGTATTCAAAGATCATAGGGGGTTGTAGACTCCTTTTGGTTGTAGCCAAAGAATTGGGGAGTTGGAGCTTCCCTCAGGTTGTAGCCTGAGAAACTAGGGGGTTGGAGCCTCCTTCCAGTTGCATCTGGAAAACAAAGGAAGTTGGTGCTTCCAATGAATGTAATTCTTCAAGACATATAAGAAAAAACATTTTGTGGTTTTCTCCCACTTTCAGTTTCCACATAAAAACATTGTTGTACTGTGTATGTGTATGATTGTTCAATTGTTCATTCTTTATTTACTCTGCAAATATTGGATGATAATGCTACATTGATATAGCACTTTCATTATATGGTTAAAAATGATTAGATTTCTCTATTACCGATTCACCCCCCCTCTCAGTAATCAAACAATTGGTATCAGAGCTGGTTCCTTCAGGAAATAGTTTAACCACTGGAAGGAGATCATGGATTATTCTGATAATGGAGTACCAATGTTTAATGGTCAGAATGGTTTTAAGTATGAGATATGGAGAATAAGGACGAAAGTATTTTTACAGGCACAGGGACATTATATTTGGCTATCAGTTGTTACAGGATATGATAGTTCAAAAAGGGAAAAGAGTGCAACCAAGAAGGAATTGAATAAGAATAACAAAATAGCAATGGATTTCATCCAGGAAGGATTACCTAATCCGGTAAGAGAAAAGGTTGGTAAATGTCCATTAGAAAAAGAACTTTGGGATAAGTTACATGACATATATTCTTCACCCATCGCATATTCAAAAAATGTCAAAGAAGATGCAGATACAAATCAAGAAGAATTGTGTTCACCATGTCAAACATATTGAGAAGATGAAGAGTACATAATCACCAGAGGTATGTTGTTTTTCTTTAATTGTCAAAAACGTGGACATATTGAAATAGAATGCCATGAAGTAAATGAGAAAAAAAAAACAAATTGAGAAAGAAGACAATTATGAGGAAGAATTGATTAGTGATTTAGATGAACTAAGAGAAGAAAACAAGACACTCAAGAAAGAATTGATGAAACAAACGGAAAGTGTTCACATTTTTGAAGAATCCCAATAGGTCATAGAGAACTTAAGAACTCAACTAGAAGAATCCAGAAAGATTGAAGAAAATCTTGAATATCAAAAGAAGTGTTTGGAAGGCAACATAGTAGCACATAAGGAAGAAGAAGAAATGCGAGAGAATATATTGACAGATCATCTTAAGGAAAGAACTAACGATCTAAACCAGCTTGAGTCAAATTTTGGTCAAGAAGAGAAAGTACTTGAAGACAAAATAATCACATTAAAAATTCATCTTGAAGAAGTGAAGAGAACAAAAGAGGTCATGGAGTCTCAGATATTAAAGAAAGAATAAGAGGTTGAGAAACTTGAAGCAGAAGTTGTCACATTGAGAAGTAAAATCGTCAATCTCAAAAAGAACGTTGAAGAGACAGAAACATCCACATCAGTTACATAGAATTAAGAGAAGCACTCTAGGTTGATAGAAAAGAAGAATTAAGAAAATATAAAGAGTTATGCAAAAGTACTCAAAGGAAGAAATCATGGTCAACCATAATCTGAGAAAACTATTGAAGATACATATTCAAGAAGACCATCTGTGTTCAATCCATAAAGAAGATTCAATCATGATCATGATCAGTCAAGAAAGAAATTCAGAAGGAATACACCATAAAGTAGATCATTTACTCCCAGTTATGCAAATTTATTTTATGGTCATTGTTTTTATTGTAATAATTTTGGACATAAGGTTGCAGATTGCAGGGATTATAAAAGAAATGTTCAAGCAAGAAGTGGCTATGTGGCCGCATGTAACATTGAGTGTTACAAATGTCATAACTATGGACACATAGCCAGTGATTGTAGGAGAATGATCGATACTTCCATGAAAGAGAACACCGATATAAGATATAAGAAAGTATGGATAAGAAAACATGAAGCATAGGTGAACAAAGACCAGGTACCAGAGATCGCAAGATTGGAAATAAAACGAGATGAAGAAAATTCTACAGAGAAAAATAAAGATGTCAAATACATAAAGGTTTGGAAAATAACTGAAAGAAAGGAAGGACAGGTAAATAAGGAACAGGTTCTAGAGATTGTACTTTCAGGAATTGTAGTGAAATATGAATCCACAGAAAAAAAAGAAAGAAGTAAGAGCTCAGAGAAATAATGAATCTACCAATGAAGATGATGATGAATCTACCAATGATGAATCTACCATTGATGATGATGAATCTACCAATGAATATGATGATGAATCTATGAAGAGAATAGCTGGAGGATAATGTCCTAGCGTGGTGACCAGTGGCGACAACGTTACCCACAAGAATTTCATGGATATGAGAAGGTTGGCTCGTGATGAGACCTCCTTTCAATTGGATATGCCACCAAGAGCCACTACCCTGGTTTGGTGACCAGATGAATGGAAATGTTATACCGCTATATGCCCATGGACCTAATAGGCCGGCTCATGATGAGACCTCCTATCCAACAACTAGATCTTGAGTTTTATTTTATTTTATGGGTCCCCTTTTCTTGCTGAGAAGCCTTTTATTTATTTCTCGAGAATCCCTAGGTGAATCATATCAAGGTTTCATCTTGGATTTTAACTTTTTCCAGCTAATTTTACCCTTTGTTGCTTTAGCCCCTTCTTCCGACAAGAAAATGTACAACCCTTACTAGCTTGGCAAACCCAATACCCGAACCAATGTAAGGGAAATATGAGGGAGATGATGAAAAGTTGTAAGTATGGAAGGACTGGATGATGAACTTTCATAGACCCACCCAGTGGCAACTCATCCCCAAGGGAACTGACTTACTAGGGCACTCTTTCATCCCCCCCAAGTATGGACAAGTTAAAGAGCATACTTTCCAAGAAAATGTCATGAAACAAAAGATAATTCAGTGCACATATTCAAATGTTTTGAGAATCATAGTGAAATATACCATGATACCCAGACTCATTACCTCATGGAGTAGGACCCACTGCTACTTTAGAACCAGGCCGATGGGGTGGATGTTGCTGTTGTTGATAGATAGGAAGTGTTGAAGAAAAGATGGGCCCTCTAGGGATAAGCTCAAGTCATATGGCTCTCGGTACTCCATGTCTAGGACTTGTGGGCCCAGAGACATAATCTCCTTAGTTATCCCTAGGATAGGGGATAACATCTGGCTCCAACTCGGGGACATGTTCTCATTGTAGAGCGCATGAGAACCTCATTATCTCTAGCATGACCTATGATCTGCTAGATATCAACAAAATGATCAATAATCTTTTGGGGTGGTGATATCACCCCTGGATCATATATGATACAATGAAATGAAGGCAATCATATATACAGATGTAAATGAAATTACACTACTCTAACATGATATGAAAATGGTATAAAAAAGGAATACAAATGCCTATGTACTTATCTCTACTTACTTGTTGGTTGAATGCTAGGTGTAGTCAAATAGCCAATGAAACCATCCTAGAAATGTCTCATAATACTTGCCTCTGTGCTTCATCATAAACCAAAACATTGATAAGTCAAGCAAAAAAATAACATGAGTTAGAAAATGTATTGTATCATAAAAAATCGTAAAGTATAGCTCATGGAGGAGGGAGGGAGGAACAAAATCATGCCAATTCACACCTTTAGGAAAGTTCTCAATCCATCTCAGAAAGGGACCATGAAAAATCAAAGGTTCAATAGACTGACCCAAAGAGTCTAAAGGTTGGATACCTTGGATGTCTTCATAATCTGAGGTCTGGGAAGGAACTAGCAAGAACTTAGGGGATGACTAACAATTTTTTAAGGGAAGGTTGGAAGATTGAGATAACAAACTTCTTCTTGAGGTATTCAACCTACTCTTAAATTCTAAAAGTAATCTATTCCTAAGAGAAAACTTAAAACACAGGGCATGCTTCCCAACTACATCTTTAGTGACACAACGAGATAAACTAGTCAAAGGGAGATGGAAGACATTGCCACAAGGATCCTTCTCTGGAAAAGAAATGTCCTCACCTTTATCAATCTACGAGCACAACAATGGTTGATAATATTCTTCATGGAATAAGTGCTCAAAGGAATATTCATCAAAATCGTCAAGGTATGACTAAAAATCACTAGGAGAACATAGCACCGGGTCATCCTTGGGTGTCTAAAAAATGTTTGTAATCATATCATCTCCTTGTTTCCAAATTTCAAAATTATTAGTAACCTCATATGATAGTTGTAAAGGTAACTTTTGGAAATGACCCTCAATGTCGTAAATGGGATCCCCATCATATCCAATTACATCCCATTTATGCTTTCCGACATGTATGAATTCATCAATATTATCAACATAGTCATCAACTTTATCACAACATGAATGGATTAAAACATCCAAGGGCTCCTCTAACACTTCTTCACTTTCCAGATCATAAAATAAAGCATCATCAAACTCTTGGAAAGGAAAATAATTTACTGTATTTATTTCTTCTTGTGCTAGGGCTTCGAGGATTTGGATGAATTCATTAGATGAGAGAACATACATCATTGTTTCGTCCTCATGACTTGTTTCTACATATTCAACTTCATAATAAGGAGGATTTGTCTTGTCCAAATATTTCCTTTCTTCTTCCTCTTCTAAGTCATAGAATAAGATATCACCAAAAACTTGAAAAGGAAAGTGACTAACCTCATCCTCTTCTTCTTATGTAGGAGGAATAATCTCTTGGATAGCTTCATTAGAGGGAGGAGCACACATCAATACTTTACCATCATGTTTGATCTCTTCAGGCTCTCGCTCTTCAACCATGTCTTCATTATCCTTAGTATAAGCATGAGTAATTTATTTCTCTTCCTCATGGGATTGGAAATCCTCATTAAGACCTTTATCCTCAACTCCTTGTTGATCAATGTCCTTTTCCCTTATTTCTTGGAAGTTATAAGTAAATGTTTTAGGGGAAACTAATCTCACCAAACTAAGAGTATCTGGGGTAAAGAGGTGTCCTTCCTTGGAGAATGAGATATTTTCCTCGATATCTATAGCCATGTTATGAGCTTCATGGAGTGTTTTTGGGCCCTTTTTACTAAGGAGAAACCCTAAATGTACTAAGAGTGCATTGGTATAGAGTTAAGAAAGGTATTTGTCTTCAGGATGATAGCTTCTAGGAATTTTCCATAGCAAATTTTCAAACCTATCCTGGAATTCCTTGACAATCGCATTCTCAGTTTGTTTTATATACTCGAGTATTTTAAGTAGCATTTGGATATCCTTAAATTTAATGCCCCATATCTTGAGAAAGGTTTCTTCCAACTAGTCCATATATGTGATGCTAGCATCGGGGAGGTCATCATACCATTCTCTAGCATTGCCATGAAGAGTGTTAGAGAAAATTTTCATTGCCAAATCCTCGGCATCATCATTGATAGGGTGAAGTTGAAAGAAAATCTAAAAATAATCCATGTGATTGTCGGCTCTAACCACATCACTACCAGTGAATATAGGGAGCCATTTTTCATACCTCGGGGGCATTTTTCGAGGGTATCCCGAGATTTTACTCATGCCTAAGGGTTTGAAATTTCATGGGTCCCATTGAGAAGCCATGGTTGGCTTTTTCATTAGTGGAGTCACCAGATAATCCCTCTAGGGATCATCGATGAGAAAAGAGTGAATCACCCTTAGTGGAGTCACCAGGTAAGCTTTGTGAATTTAAAGGCTTTGGATAAAGGCTTACCGAAAAAGTGTCGTTGAGGAATATTGACTCAGTGTTCCCCGACAATGATGCCAAAATTTTATCATGAAATTTGTACTTTCCCAAAGCCAAATGAAAGTGAAGACTAAATTGGTGTAACAAGGAGGATTTCCTATCATTATCACCATAATAAAACACCTCTTTCTATTTACTAGTGGTACCCCAGTGGAGATATTCCCAATGACCTGGGGGTTTCAGAAGGCTCAGGAAAAATATTAAGAAAGTCCCACCCCTCTCACAGGTCACTCTGATCAAAATTTCCAAGGGTTTAAATGAGATGAAGCAAAATAATATTTAAGTGTACTTGTCCAGAACAAGACAACAAGAAAATATGCTATTTGCAAGTACCATATGATGTTAGTTCTTCATAAAACCATAGACTTTTTATAAAATGAAAAAGATGATATAAAATCTGAAGCAATAAAAGTATTTATAACAACAATATATATTTAACAATAGCTTCACAATTATGCCTCAATAAAGCTTCAAAAATGACAAGAAATCATAACATAAACTTGACAAAATGATAGTAATTGTCAGAAGCAATGATAAAAATGTATAATCAGTTTTAAATCTTGCTTTTATGATGAATTTTTTACTGTTATAGATGCCTGTAGCAATATTTTTCAACAACAACAAATCATTTAGTAAGTTAGTCTAATATGAACTTATAAATAGTTAGTAAAGGTCTTAAGGTAGATGGTTTAAGAGCTATTTTAGTCAATCAATCACTTGTGAGGTGTGAACTAGTGCCTTTTAGGGTAAATGGAGTCAAAGTTTGCAGCGACAATTCTTAGAGGGAAACAAAAAATGATAATAGATGAGCTAAATGAAAGGGAATATGATTGAGGTGTTAGTAACCTAAGGCCTCAATATCTAAAACCCTAGAAGGAAAAGATGCTAGAAAGTAGGTAACCCTAGGACCTAACAATTTCCTTCTTCTTTACATCAAACTTGAAATAAATGTATGAAGCTTAATGAAGCAATGCTACTAGAGTGATACAAAGGTAGGGATCTAGTATATGCTTCAAGGGAGATGTTCTCTAGCAAAATCAAGTAGGTGAAAAGTTATAAAGAAAAGGACAATAAAATGTGTTTTTCTCCTAGGGTTTCAAACTAGCAATTTCATAATCTTAGAAATGAATAAGAAAATGTACCATAACCATTCAAAATAAACAAGGATTGCATATTTTTACTTACTTCGTCAAGATAATATAGCCACAAACCCTAGTTGAAGACTTTCCACCATGAAAATACAAAAATACACCAAAAATAACCTCCTCCAAGAGTTGTGCACCACTTAATTTTAGCATATAAGCCTTAAAAGAGGCCAAATTTCAGACCTCACACTTGTGTGAGTGAAATATGATGAAAAAATGAGAGTCTTAATTCTCAATTTATACAATATCAATGACCTTTAATTACATTTTAGGTCAAAAAAGGCTGACATGGCCAGTTTACATCAAAAATCTAGTTTTACATAAAATTAACCATTTAAAACCCTAATTTGTCTTTAGGGATGATGTCATGCCCCTCTTAGAGTTACATTAGGCCCCTTCATGGAACACTAGGCCTAAAAAAGTGAAACATTAGGCCTCAGAAGTTGCCACACGTGCCAACCGAGCCACCCTCATGCCAAAACACTAACTGGATGGCATCAAGGTGCAATATGATGACATGATGGGCCTTCAAGGGACAACGTCATGGTGGAATGGTAAGACCCCCCTAGGACCATGCCTGCCAAAGTGTCTCTGATGGAACATCCTCCTTTTTCTCTGGCGCAAGCCTCTGGTATCCCTATACCCCTGGCTAATGTTACAACATCCATCTAGTGGGATTTTAGCCCCATGGAGATCCGAACTAATCATATTCCCATATGTACCTATCTATTGGGCATGGTATTGCAGCAAAAATAAGTGCACCCTCCATGGGTTCATAAGTCACAGGGATCATAGCAATGCCAATCACATCTAATAATCAAGTTACCCAAACATGTGCATCAAACCCCCCTTTACCCATACAAATGCTCAAAGACGTTATGCTATTTGACAAGGCAGGTTTGGAGAGGGTCTCAATATTTCCTATTGGGATAATCCTCCTCAGGTGTGGGGTGTTTCCCAGGTGAAGTCCAATCTAGGTCATGTAAATGCATGAGATGGTGTAGGGGATGTTTGGGAAAGGGGTGCAATGATAACATGGAAATATAGGTCTTACATGTGGGTGCCTCTGTAGAGGTAAATATGCACCTTGTCATGGATGCCATTGTTTCCTAGCCCATCCAATGCCTTTTACTCTTTGTCTTATTGCTTTTTCCTTTCAAGAGAATAGTTGGAGGACATTGTACTGGCGTGGTGACCAATGGTGACAACGTTATCCACAAGCATTTCACAGAGATGGGAAGGTTGGCTCATGATGAGACCCCCTTTCTCTTGGCTATGCCACCAAGAGACACTACCCTATTTTGGTGACTAGATGGATGGCAGTGTCATACCGCTACATGCCCATGGACCTAATAGGCTGGATCATGATGAGACCTCCTATCCAACAACTATATCTTGGGTTTTATTTTATTTTACGATTCCCCTTTTCTTGTTGAGAATCCTTTTATTGATTTCTTGGGAATCCCTTGGTGAAGCATCTCAAGGTTTCATATTGGCTTTTAACTTTTTCCAGCTACTTTTACCCTCTGTTCTTTTAGCCCCTTCTTCCCACAAGGCAAGGTACAACCCTTACTAGCTTGGCAAACCCAATACTCGAACCAATGTAGGGGAAAGATGAGGGAGATGATGAAAATTGGTAAGTATGGAAGGAATGGACGATGACCTTTCATAGACCCACCCAGTGGCAACTCATCCCAAAGGGAACCAACTTACTAGGGCACTTTGTTATCCCCCCCAGGTATGGACAAGTTAAAGAGAATAATTACTAAGAAAACATCATGAAACAAAAGATAATTCAATGCACATATTCAAATGTTTTGATAATCATAGTGACACATACCATGCTACCCGAACTCATTACCTCATGGCGCAAGACCCACTGCTACTTCAGAACTAGGTTGATGGGATGGATGTTGCTGCTGGTGATAGATAGGAAGCACTGAAGAAAAGATGGGCCCTCCATGGCCAAGATCAAGTCATATGGCTATGGTACTCCATGTCTAGGACATGTGGGCCTCAATACATAATCTACTTAGTTATCCCTAGGATAGGGGATAACAGTCCAGAGCTAGGTTTATATAGGGTAAGTCAGCCTAACCGACCCCCTATATACCCAATTTTCTTGGTTACAACTTAAATAATATATTCTTTTTTTTATAACAAGCAATCATCATGGTGCATTGGTAGGAGCATATTCCTAATTTTGAAATATCAATTGTTGAAAGATCAATTTTTGAAAGATCAGTTGTTGAAATATTGGTTGTCATTGATGTCAACCCTTGAACAAGAAGTTAACAAGTTGCATGTCAAGGTAAAGTAGTTGTAAACAAAATTTAACAAGTTGCATGTCAATTGCATGTTAAAGTAAATGTAAACACAAGTTAAAAAGTTGCATGTGAGTTGCATGTCATCATGAGATCCTATGTCCCTTGAACAAGAAGTTAACAAGTTGCATGTTAATGTAAAGTAGTTGTAAATAGAAGTTAACAAGATGCATGTCAGTTGCATGTTAAACTAACTATAAACAAAAATTAACAAGTTGCATGTGAGTTTCATGTCATCATGATATCCTATGTGTTTTCCATGTTCTCATAAGATCCTATGTGAGTTGCATGTCAACATGAGATCCTCATTAAAACACAGAGAAGAGTTAATTGGAAAATCACTTCTGTGAATACTAATTAGCATATCTAAAGCTAATAAGTCGAAGTCAACAAAGTCTAGTGAGGGAAGAAGTTTGCAATAGCCGAGTATATGGAGAAGATGTTACTGATCCAGGTTCGTTGTGTAAATCTACAAGTTTCATGATGAAAAGTGCATACATCCACAAGCTTCAGTAGGGAAAGCACGGACATCCACGAGTAGAAAATGTAAGTGTCGCAAACCTGTGAAGAAAAGTTGTTGAAGATCATGTATCTAAAACTTAGGTCAGCTACATGTTGAAGGTATGTCTTCCTATGTATGTTAGGGTGAGTATTCTGAATAAGTCATGAACAAATATGTGTTAGTGATTCATAAGAATTTGATTTGGAGAATTCTCTTGTGGATCTTGGTATGAGGTATGTGTGGTTACAGTCTTGATGAGATATCGAAATCAATGGCAACAACAGAAGTATTAGAAAAAACAAAACAACAAGTTATTAGTGACATAGGTAGTGACATATTGGTCTACATTTATATTTCAGGGTGGTTGGATGGGGCAAGGAAAGGGGGTTTTATCCTCCTTTCGGTTGGAGCCAATAAATTAGGGAGTTAGAGATTCCTTAAGGTTGCAGCCTGTAAATAGGGGGTTGGAGTCCTCTTCTAGTTGTAGCTGGAGAAATAAGAAGTTGGTGCTTCTAATGAATGTACTCTTTGATAAATAAGAAAAACATTCTGTGGTTTTTTCCCGCATTGGGTTTCCATGTAAAATTCTAGTGAACTGTGTTTATGTGATGTCTATGCATTGAATTATGGTGTTGATGATATATTGAATGCTCATGATATTTACTGGAGGTTTTATATTGTGATTAAAAGTATTAATTATGCTCATATTGATTTAGCCCCCCTCACATTATTCCAACACCTATGTCGTTTGAATATTCCTTGGAATATTCTCCTAGTGGTCATGGGTTCAATTTCCATTTGACCCAACAAACTTTATTCTCTTTAACCATTATTAGCCAATCAGAGAGTTCCATAAGGCACTCTCTGGTTGGTCCACCTGTTGCACAATCAATGCCTGCATCAACTACCAACTGTCTACCACATCACCACCTGACTGTACCTATACGGATGCAGCATGCCATTTCTAACTGTACTTGCCACATCATCGTACAAATGACATGTGGCACTTTTTTAGTGGTCCAACTGGGTGCCAAAAATGTCAAATATGAGTGACACGTGGCATCCTCTTGTGTTGCCACGCCATCATGATGATATCATCCTATGTCAACTTAGCTGTATGGATGGACATGTGTCAACTTGTGGGCCTGCCACGTGGCACCCCCATTTTATGTTTTTCTTGAAAACTTCAAATGACCATAACTTCCTCATACAATGTTCGTTTGAGGCGATTCACACGTAGTTGGAAATCTCTTGTTGAGCTCTACGCAATGAACCCATTTTCATTAGAATTTGAGAAGATAATTTTGTGAGCATTCTAGATCCTCCTAGATCAAGGAAGGAACTTTTTCGACATGTGATATATTGATGAAGATGAGATGGACCTTGATGATACACCATGTAGCAACGAAGATGCTGGGAAGTATACCAGTACGATTTTGTTTGTTGGGGACAATCGTGTGAACATCTCCAGTGTACCAACATTGGTGACATGAAATTCGTCGGTGATAAGGTTAAGGTGTTGACAACATTAGTGGGAAATTCACTGGTACAAAACCTTCTATGTAGAGGATGATTGTATGAACATCTCTGGTACACCGGTCAAGTTAGTTGGAAGGTAGTTGGTGTATCGAAAAATTTTAACGCAGCTTCGTCGGTACACTCAACTCAAGCTTGAAAACGTTAAGTATGCTATATTTTCAGTGTACCGACGAGTTGGTCACGAATTCGCGGGTATTTCATGTATCAATGAGTTCGTCACTGATTCACATGTATTACTAGAATCTAAAGAAAATGCAAGTAAAGAAACCTTCCAAGTGAAAAATGATGAAGGCTTTGATGAAGAAAAAAAAGATGAGTAGTCTTCTCAACAAGTTGAAATAGTCTTAAGACAAAAGGAGGGTCCCTATTTCTTGGTAGGAACTGACTCTTTGAATAATGAGACAAGAAAAAGGGAAGGTGTTGGTGCCTGACACAACATGTACTTGTCAAAAGGTAATTAATTCCAAAATTCCATTAATCACACAACACAACTATATGCACTTTGCCTAGGGTTTTCGTACTTTCTAGTGATGTTGATTCAACCTTTGTACTGACTCACTTGCATTGCATCCAGAGATAGGATAAAACTTGGATCCTTCGATAGCTCACATGATTACGACCAAACAAAAAAGGGTTTGAATATTGGAAACCTTTTCTTAGAATCTTGTACCTCCAAAACTGTCGTATCCACCTGGTGTAGTCTCTTTATCACTCAATCACTATCTGATCCTTAAACATATCGATTCTCTTGTGATGCCACCAAGAGTGTGTGAACTTTGCAGTCAATTCAATACAAAAGAATATCCTTGAGAATGTTTTGTTCCCTGACAGATATAGAGCATGTATGTTGATGCAAATAATTTTAACAATAAAAACAAATTCTAAATTTTGTTAAGACTATCATTCATCTATTGCAAAATTAAAATCATATGATAATATCAAGCTATACTAAATTAAAAAGTAAAAATTACAATGAAAATAAAAGATAATGATGATTAATCTATGAAATTAAATTAACATAAGTTATACATTAAAAAGAAATTAAAGTTGATAATTAAATTAATTGCTTTTCTCACAATAAACGCTCCAACTCTATAGCAATTGATATTGGCTAAAGTGCAAGTTACAAAGACGTAGATGATTCAACCAAATAAAAAAAATCCCAACTTTACTAAGTTATTATTTATGGTTGCAATAATTAAAGTTGTACATTAAAATAAAGTTAGACTTAAAACAAAATTGACAATCATAGTGAATTGAAATGTTATTCTTTGAAATTAAATTTAACATGACAATAAGATCATCTCACAACAACCAAATCTACATACACCTCTATAAATTAAACAAAATGATTAGAAGCAATTCCAAAATAATTCATAGAAAAGAACAAAATGTCAAAGCTATGCCAAGAAAATCATCATCATTTACATAATGAGTGGAAAAGTGGAAAACGTTGATTATTAGAATGCAATGTATAAGTTATTGTTTTTATTCACTCAAGAATGTAATGGATTCCATGGCTATCATCTCCTTATGTGCACATTTAGAATGAAATCCACATCATATATATACTCTAAATTATCATTTAGAATGAAATGCACATCATATATGTTAAACTAAATAAAATCATGTTGCTTTAAATTAAATTTAATAATGATGTTTTAAATTAATTAATTTTCATTTCATATTAAAATAAACTAATTATTTTTCATTCCATATTAAAATACTTTACAATCGAGTATAAAGGAGATGTGTAATTTCTTCCATGTTTAATATGGAGTTGACTAGTAACATTTAAAGAAAATATTAATAACAAAAAAAAAAAATCAATATTAACTATAAATTAAAAAAATTCAATATCCAATGTTGATCTATTTTAACTCTAGATTTATCATGTGTCAAGAAACATCAAATCTTTCAAAACACAAACATTTATTCAAATTTTATACTCTAAAAAAAATTATATCTCAAAAAAATTGATGTTTCTCTACACATAATAAATCAAAAATTAAAATAAATCTATACTAATATATATACACTCTTATACACTACAATGATCTATTATTTACATAATATTTTACATATATTTATATCCATTAGTTTATTTAACCAT